>JARHVA010005555.1:750000-770000 GCA_037957365.1 Torreya grandis
AAAAAGTTTTTTGGTATTTTTGTACACTTTTAATTTTTTTTTTGTATTTTTAGAATATTTGAGGAAAGATTATTTTATGATGTCATCCACTAGGTGGTCATAGATATCTCCTCTATTTTGAACATTACAACTTTAATTTGGATCTTTTTCATTATTTTCATCATAATTTGAGAGGTTTAAAAGGTACATAGCTTGCTACTCCTCACATTTTTAATGTGTGGTATAAGATTTAATGATATGATTTGAAATATGGATTAATGTGCCTTCATGAGGAATGGAAATACCTTGCTGATTTGCATCCACATTTTCTTCCATTTGGTATAGCCAAAGAGTTCCTAGTGTCAATGAATATGGAGATATGGTAGTCATAACCCAAACCCATGCTTGAATCACTTTAGGACCACAAAAAATTGGTAATATTATGTTGCCTAAGGATTCTCTCCAACTACCTTTGTTTTGTAAGTTTGTTAGATTGAAGCTCATTTGTTGTAAGTGTATTAAACTGTAAATAGTTTTTTCTTGTGTGGGATCAATATGGCTATGCAAAAGTAAGCACGACTAATGTATAAGGTAATTTTTAAATCTTGTTGGTGTTAGTGATTTTTGTGTTTCTGATTTTGAGATTCATGCATAATAAGTGGACCTTTAATTGGACCCATATTGAGTAACATTTACAAAATTGGTCATATATATAGTAGGGATACCACAATTTTTTTCATTATGCTCCTTAGGTAAGTTATCTCCATCCTTTGTGTGAGGGATAAAACTTTTATATCTATAGGGAGATATGTGAAGTTATTTGGAATGAGTAATTATGATAGAAGCATATCTATGCATATCATTATATAAATGTGCAAGTGAGTAATATTTTTTATGTAATTTCCTTTCCTTTAATGGGTAAATAAGGCCTATAATAAATATAAATTGCAATTCCAAATTTGAGGATCTAAATTCTAGCTCAGATGACATACTTTTGAATTAAATAGTATAATCTTGAAGGGATTTATCATCATGTTGTTTGGAGTTGTAAAAATTTTCTAATTTAAACATTGGCACCTTTTGGATATTTAAATCCATGAAAAATTCCTCTTCCAATTGTACAAAAATATGTAAGGAACCTATTGTTAAACTATAAAACCAATTTCAAGTCTCATTAGAAATACTCATATGGAATTTTTTTAGAAATAGTTTATCATCTTATGGCCTTTGACCAATGAAATCTACATACCTAATCATGCAATAAAATGGGTTCTTGTGTCTAAAAAATAGAGGTAAAATATGGTAATTAAAAATCTTGGGGATATGAATATTTAAGTATACATTATGCAATAAGTTGATTATTGAATGGGATAAAATGTGCATTATCATTATGGTAAGCCATTTGCATTTCAGTTATATAAACTTGATTTTGAAGGTATCCAATAGTGGTCATAATATACATTACATATTCCATGGGATATATTTTTTTGTCATAAGTGTTAGCATTAGTTGTAACCTACACCTTCTTTTGAATCTAGGCATATGCATATTATCTTCCTTATGTATAATGAGTGACATTTCATTATCACTAAATCTAAGAAATTTTGGTAATGCTATGGGATTTTTGAACTTTGTTACATTTGGTATATCATTTTAATAAATTTTACCATTTGAATAATTTGTTTCATTTTTATTTTTTAAGGGTATAAAAATTTTAGCTTTGGAAAATATAGGTATGGATACATTTTTTGATATAGAATTTGTTTCAAATGATGGTAGGAAAAAACCATCACCATTGAATAGAGGTATATTGTTTTAAATGTATTAATGTTGGGGGTTTTAATCAATTTACTTGGATACAAGTGCCCCCTTGTTATTTATTTGAACATCCACCATAATCTCTTTATTTAATTGCCAAATATTTTGATGATCAAATAAAGGAACCTCTTGGTCATATGTACCCAATTTTTTGGTAAAATATGCATGTTTAGCTGGATTAAATGGTTGGTGATTCAATGATTTGTTTTAAAAACTCAACCCTTTCCTATTTTTATTTTTATGTTTAATAGATATAGGGTGGGTTATACCTTGCTCATATTTTGCCAATCCTTGGCCTTGGTATCCATACATTTACAATTATTAAATGAAAAAGTCATATAATGGTGGTCTATAAAGTGTGGATAAAATATTTTCATACTCCTTAAGATGAATGAAATTATCTCTTGAAATGGTGGGAGCATAGACCTAATTAGAGGGATAATAGCTATCACCATTCAAGGCTTTTATAGTACCTACTTTAGCACTTCAAAGAATGAAAGAGTAATAAATTTTAATTTCTTATTGAGGGTTAATTTTATAGTGTCATAAACATAGTCATAAAATTAATAAATATCATTCATGATAAAATATATGAACTAAATAAATATTATGACAAAGCAAATAATAAGCATACTAAAGGGTATGCTTAGGGTTTTGATGTTCCCATCATGTTTGTTAAATGTTTAACCCTAAAATGTATCTATAATGGGGTTATTTATACTTTAAATGGGTATATATAAATGAAGTGGAACAAAAATGATAATAAGATCTATATCATGACAATTAGATGATAAACTCATATGTTTGCATCCACTAAAATTATTATGTTGAGATAGTTTAGATATGAAAATTACAACTATGCCAAATATAGAATGAAAAATAAATGAAGTACTTATCTTTTTATGATGCTAATGTAGTTTTGTATCTAGAATAGGATAAAAATAGGTGGGAAGGATATTTTTTAATAATCATCATATTATATATTTGAGACCTCTAGATCTCTAAAGGATAAAGTCAGCCTCAGATAGTTACATCAACACTACTATTTGGGTTCTTACATCAACACTACTATTTGGGTTTGATGCTAGTGTCTTATATGAAATATATACTAAAATAGGATTTGAACACCTTGATGATTTTGGGTTTCATTTTTCCTTTGCTCTAGTGCATTGATATTTGGGTCATAGACTGTCGCTCCTTGTGAAATGAAAACACCCTAACTTTTAATCTTCAATGTGACCTCACAAAAAATGGGTTAGTGGTCACACGGTGTCTAGATAACCCCAATGACCATGATGTCAAAGGATGATACCTACATAGATAATATTTAAAAGATCACCTCATACTAGTTTAGTTATCCACTATGTGTGTGGCTTGTGTGTAAATCATATACTATGTGCAAAGCAAGTACAATAATTACCTAGCTTATAACTTGGCAAATCAATCTCTTGGGTTAGTCCTTTACTACTTCAAAATTGTATATGTGTATTCCCTATGATTTTTATGTAAATAAGAATAAATAGGGAAGCTTTTTGTAATTGAATGCTCTTTAAATTCTCTTTATTCCTTTTGCCAGGTGTGGCTAGGTGAGGAATGAATGAGGGTTGATATTTTATTTATATCAATCTCTCTAGGATAATAAATCACATTAAATCACTTAGGCTTACCACTAAGATACATTACATTGGAAAACTAGATCACTTTAGGTCACTAGACACTTTCATTGGGACAAGACAGTTACATGGACACTACTATTTGTACTAGACCTTTGTGTCTAGGAGGTAGAGAGTAGGTATAATTTTAAAACTTGTAGAGATGGAATATAAGTACATTTTAAGCATTCTAGGTAAGATAGAGGACATAGGTCATCAACATAAGATTCATTCAACTAAGATATATTGGCCAATGGGCACAAAGATAGAGCACATGCTAGACTTGTAGAACTAAGAAAGGTATATAACTAATAGGAATAAACAAGGTCTAAATTTTAAAAATGTAGAATAATGAGGTCCTATATAGTCACAAAATATCATCTACACCTTTATAACTACTTTTTACAAGATTAAAAACTATATAAAGTTAAACTTGGGTTTTATGCTGAAGGAAGATGAATTTGGTCCTACACATTAGACCAAATCTCTAGAATTTCATAGAATGCCTATTTATATGTAGGTGAATATATTTTTTATAGGAAAGTCTAGAAAATTTTATAGGGATTGATCCAAAAAATATCATATAGTTGTGGTTACCATAGGCACTCAAGTATTAATGGATCCATCTCAAAATACTAAGGCAATCACTTTATTTAAATGAGCAACCACATAGCTATTTTACATCATTACCAATGAATTTACATAATCACATAATAGAATAAATTTGAAATAAGATAATTACCATATCCTCTTGGTCAATTATATTTATAGGAAGTGTAACAAATAAAACATTTTTGTTATTTTAGACAAAGATAATATAATTGTATTAGTATCAAATTTTATTTTATTTATACCTTTAGATACAAATTAAGATAAAATATTTTGATGAACCCTTCATTCCTTAACCCCAAAAAACCATAGGTTTCCTTAGGTTTCATTATACATTCTTAGGATTTAAAATTTATGTGTTATGTTTATAATCTAATCTCATTATTTTTATTTCCCATTGTTCACATAATTAACACATCACCATTATGGAAGATATAATTATTGTAGATGGTATATTCAATGATGTAGACCAACAATAATTAATGTAATATCTTCAGATGAATTTACAGTTGTTTGATGAGCTATTAGATGTAAATAGAGATGAAATCGAACATAATGCTAAGGTTATCACATACGAGGAACCAATTTATCCCTTCAAGAATATGAATATAAATTTTATAGCTATTGAATATATAATAAATTTTCAAACTAATACTAACAATATGACCTTTCCTATATATACACCTATGGTTATGAATGTGATTCCCACCAATTATGTTCGAGTGAAATAATTATTTAGTGATATTATTATTATTATTATTATTATTATTATTATCCAAATATAATATAATTTCATATCTACTACATGGTTATTACTCATATAACATAATCCACTAAGTCTTATATCCTTATTCAAAAAAATCTTAATCTTAAAAAATAATGTTTCAAAATTAGAACAATGTTATTATATAGTGGGATGTGCTAATAATTCACACACATTATCACATAATACATTGGCCTTTAATATTTAAGGTTATCATTAATACCTAAAATATTTATTTCACCTAAGCTTACATTACATGATGTTAAATGTGATCCAAAAAAAAATTTGAGGCTTTAATGTAACATGTTTAGACTATGAATCCAATGAAATGTTATTGATATGACTACACCTTGCAATGGTTTCATTACCTTCCATTCTATGTAAATAAATTCATTCTTTTAGCTAATAAAATATTATGACACTTTTAAATCAACATCAATGAGAAGATGTCATATCCTCAAACTATATAAATCTATCAAGGACCCGGCAAACACATCAAACACTATTTAGTTCATTACATGACCATGCTTTCTAAAATTAAAAATCAAATGTATAACAATGACTTAAAAGACATAGTCAACCAAATATTTCTTGATCCACTCTATCAGTCCATTATATTCAAATGATTTCAATATTTCAATGACTTATTCTATATAATCAAGGAAGTGTTAATCTCCTTGATATGAATAAGCTAAAGTATGTATCCAAAACACTAACCACTTATAGTGAAAAATTCATAGTAAACGAGGTTAAAAATCCAAATCAAATGAATTTAAGAACAATGTATTAAAAAATTACATAGTGTCACAACCTACTATTGATATTGTCTTACCAACTTTTCAGAGGAGGTAATTTACACACTTATCTAAACTTCCGCATCGGATACCAAAAGTATTACTTCAATGCAATCTCATATATCATTCTTCATAAAATGATATTGATATGAATATGACACCATGTAAGGTATTAAATAGTAATTCATATTGTGATTATCATAGATGTACATAACATTCAACTAATAGATGGATGAATTTGTGACATAAGATGCAATATTTGGCAAATGAATACATTATTGAGATCAAATCTATAAATTCTTTAAGGACAATACCTAATTGAAATGACAATTTGAAAATACTTTGTGACCCCTTACCAAACCATGCTATACTAGAGACTAACACAAATCTTAAAGTGCATATGACTTGTAATGCACATCCTCTTCTAACATATTATGCTTCTAAAAATAAGTCATAAAATATTTTAGATTTTATTATTTCTACTCTTAAGAGTATAGAAGTACACAAACCTAATATAAATTTAAATGATCATGATATTTTCAAATATGATTCTATTAATGAACCAATTTTTATGTGTGCCTACTTTGTCTCATAGATTATACAAAGTGTCAGGGTAGATAATGGTTTAAGTGATATTGTTTTCACTATTAAAATCCTTAATAATATTGGATATATAAAATAATACTTTATGGATACAATAAATATATTTAAAATATTCAATTGAAAGAGTCAAAACCCTCTTGGGAGAATTTAAATACCACTTAGGGTAGGCCCACCAACATTTTCCACTTTATACTTAGTTCTACCAAGTCTGTGGGCATTGAACATATTTTATAAAATCTATTTAATACATAATATCCATGTAATATCATCTTAATTACACCAATGTGTTAATTATATATATAGAATCATATTTTTAAAAGTTCTAGGTATCTGATGTGAATATGCTATTCAACAAAAAACATTCCCTTAGAAGGGTAAACCACATACCATTACACAATATGTACATATTCATTTTAATTAGGAAATTTAGAGAAAAATAATTGATGTTCCAAGGAGACTAATACTTAAATTTCCATTACACCATAGGTATATTTAATCTCATTAGGTATTACCTAACCCAACACATCCTATGTTAGTTATACATTTTGCACTGTGTGTTATATAACAAACAAAATCACATTCTCATATTATATGAAAGATTCCATAGGATAATATGGTTACTATATTTACAAAGAATATAAAATATCATATGGTATATGTTAACCACAATGGATATGTTAAAGTATCATATGGCTTCTCATAATTTAATACATATATGTTACTACTACTTCTCATGTTATGTGACACTCTTGATGATTGACCCAAGATCTAAACCTAAGAATCAAACTGATGATATAATTCGATGGCATGAATATTGATTTAACTATTTTATAAATTATGGAATGTAAAAACTTACGTAGATAAAGACTTGAGTACATTAACCACAAAATAAATATAGAAAAATGAATAGCCATAAATTTGTTTAATAATCGGTTTTCTTCTTTGAATATTAATAGTAATGAATTATAAAAGAGACACTTAGATGGAAAAATAATTGATATAGACAAATAAGAGGTTGGGAACTGGTATATGAATAGTTCATGATGTCATTAATAGGAAGAAGGTGTTATAATCTCCTTCGAATAGTAGTGTAGTCCTTCTAGCAATAGTGAATTATGATAATGTCCTATTGTGCTACACTAGTGTCCTTCAGAAGATTCAATAATGAGTTTATAGGAGGATGTCTACCTTATTTTGAGAAGCCTATGTCTATATGACTAAGTCTTAAATCACTATTTGTTCTATGTTTTTTTTATTGATCTTAATGTGAACCCTAAGTCTCCATCCTTACTAAGTTTTCAAGGAACACAAGTATAATTAGAGTGGTGTTATCAAGGCATGTTGGATATGACATCAATACCCCATGTGCTGATCATTTCCTATATACTAATACCTAAAAATGGGATCAATCCCAATGTAGTTATCCCACTCCATGTATTGGTGCAAATAAAAGTGAATATTATCATTAATGTTGGTTTGAATGCCATGATTATGTATTAAAGATAGAAACCTATGTAATTTGAGTTCTAGGCTATTATATATGAGTGTATGGAGAAGTAGGGTTGAATAGGGATCAATAACCTTGATTTTCAAAACTATTTCTAAGTTTTCTCATGTGAATTAATAATGTATTCATGGTTTTTCTATGACATCTAATAGTCCCATTCAAATGATTATTAGGGCACCTTCTCATGTTTATTCCCCATTTCAGATGCATGTCCATGCACCTTGACCTTTCATTGACCCTATTGATTTTTAGGTGCATATTGAGCATGACCATAATATTGTAGTAAGTGAATGTTTAAATTATGTATGTATTCTAATTTAAAATTATTTTTTGAACTTTGTTGCATGTATAGTATGTAAATTTTCTAATAATATTTGTATTATAATAAGTTTAGATACATGTTAGCTATAAGCATAAAAGGACATGGAATTAGAACTTGGAAAAATCTAGGGCATTTAAGGAATATCCATCTATGATCAAGACATCCCAGGGAGACTCTTAATTTGAGGAAGAAAATTAGAGTGAGACTATTTAACAAGTATAATGTCTTAGATGGTGTACTTGTTTATATGCCTATATGGTGATATATGTTTTTTCTAGCATTTTATGGATATAAGACATTCACGCAAATTTTTATTATCTTATTAGATGATCTAATTTTTTGTATTTCTATATGTAAATGTATTCATAATTGGCATTGTATACCTATACGACATTCATATAGCATTCTATCATGTTCTTATTTTTTATATCTTTATGGATTTTATCGATACATACATACACACACATATATACATATACATATACATATACATGTATACATCTATATATACACATACATACATATACAAACATATACGTATATATATTAGTATATACACACAGATATATATATATATATATATATATATATATATATATATATATATGTATGTATATATATATATATGTATGTATATATATATATATATATATATGTGTGTGTGTGTGTGTGTGTGTGTGTGTGTGTGTGTGTGTGTGTGTGTGTGTGTGTGTGTGTATCTTTGTGTGTGTGTATGTGTACACACACACACACACACACACACACATGTTGAAAGTGGTGATCATATTTTTGTGTATAATTTGGCTCACATTATTATTTCAAATATAAATTTGATGTTTGTATGGCCATATTTAGTTATGATCTTTAATATTTACTTCATGTTTTTTTATTAATACTAACTTACAATGTTTCAATATGTGATGCAATTAAAATTATATGTAAGAAAAGAGTATAATTTTTGAGATAGATTTATATATTAATGTGAAGTTCCTCTAATGATTAGATTGCACCATTTATCACTATTCTAATATGGATAACCTTGATAGATTGGTTTAATATAATTTAGGACTTGATATTCATGTTCTATAATCATTGAATTTATAAGCATATAACATATCTATTATAAGTACAATTGAAATAAACAATGGAATACTCATCTATTATATAATTTATTCATATGACCTTATAAAATTTACTTGTGCCTATTTGATAAATTGATTATGTTATAGCTCCTCCTTTGGGATGTTCTCTCTTTGGAGATGTTTTGTATTCTTATTTGGAGGCTTTTCTTTGGCCCTTTGAAGTAGTGCAAGATTGTAATTATCATGTCTACTGAGGCCTTAAAATATTTTGGTAGTCATGGATATATTTTTTCACTTAAAAAAATATGTTGTGTTCCTCTCCACTGCACTCATGTTGTCCATTTATTCACTTTTCATCATATATCCGCTCCACTAATCAGGAGCATAAAAACACTAACAACAAATGTTGTCAATGTTGAATTTGTAGTTGGAGAAATATACCTCTTATGATTTTTGGTTCAAAATGGACTTGAAAACACATCCTAGTCGAGGATAACATCCAAAACTAGGTTATTAAACTACTATCATGCATGCTTGAGAGACCCACCACCCATTTTGACCTCATAAATGTTCTTCCCAAAACATGAAAAATGTAAATTTTTAGCCTAACTTTAGGCATGCATAAAATGTAAACCATAAGTCGTTTATATTAAACAGAAGAACCATAATGTGCATATTGAATCAATTTTTTTATTATCTTAAATATTGTCAATATAACCATGGATATGAATCCATGGCATAAGTTGTAGTGATGGGTCTTGAAATGCAATGTTTTTGTTGTGAGGAGATAGGTTATTGCCCTATAACTAGAGCTTCTACCTCCATGACCTCTAGGTGAAAGTCACTAACTTAAATCATGTATATATTGGTAAATTACCTATTATCCCATGAATGATATGTCCATATACACCCAAAATCTTGTTTTGACTATTTTTCATTAGCATGGAAACACTAACAATAAATGTTGTCAAAGTTGAAGTTGTTGGATATCTCCACATAAAATGCCAATGAAAACATTTATAGAGTGGTGGATAACATATAGTACCATATTATTGGCCTATAATCATCCCATTTGATGACCCACTACCCATTTTGGCATAAATAATGTCATTCCTAAAATAAGAAAAATATATATTTTATAAGCCTAAATTTAGGCATGCATAAAATAGAAAACACAAGTCATTGTACTTAACATAAGGAAGCATAAAATTCATGTTTAATCCCTATAATTTCACCTTATATAATGTTTATGAAACCTTGGATAAAAATTTGTGGCATAAGTTATAGTGACAGGTCATGAAATCCAGCATTTTTGCAGTAAAGAGACAAGTTCTTGTCCTCCAACCACATTTATACCTCTAAGACATCCATGTGTAATTAATTCACTTCAATAATATATATATATATAGGTAAATTACATGTACCTATATGACCGAAACACATAAATAAACCTAGAAGCATGTTTTCACTACTATTTAGGAGCGTGGAGACATTGACAATAAATGGTATCAAAATTGAAGATGTAGTTGGAGAACTCTGCGTCTGATGCTTCATGGATAAAAATGGAATCATCAACACATATAGGGTGATATATAATCTCTAGGATTAGTTTCTTTGCCTCCAATCATTCCTAGTCATCAGATCAACCACCCAATTTTGACCTTGAGAATGCCCTTCCCAAAACAAAAAATGTAATTTTCTAAACTAACTTCAGGCATGCATAAAATGAAAATAATTGGCACAAACCAAAAGAACACTCAGATTCATTTTTAATCCCTATATACACACTATGTATCATGTTGATAGAACCTTCACGACTAATCTATGGCATAAATTGTAATGACTGGTCCTCAAATGCAATGATTTTATAGTGAAGAGATAAGTTCTTTTACTCTAGCTAGAATGTATACCTATAGGAATTCCATGTGAAATTCTATAACTTAAATAAAATATATATGAAAATTACACTGTATAACATGGCCAAGACATCCAAATCCACTTGGAAGCATGTTTTCACTATTTTTTAGGAGCATGGAAACACTGACAATAAATGTTATTCAAGTTGAGACTATAGTTGGAGAACTCTACCTTTAGTGCTTCATGGATAAAAAGTGGAATTTATAATAAATTTGAGGTGGTGGATTATATTTATTAAATTTTTATTGGCATTTAATCATGCCTAGTTGGGAGATCCACTACGCATTCTAGACTTAAGAATGCCCTTTTCAAAACAAGTAAAATCCAATTTTTAATCCTAACTTTGATAAAAATAAGACGACTGAGAGGGGGGTTTTGAATCAATATTAAAAAAAATAATTCAATTTAAATTAAATATGTGTGAACCATATTGAAATGCATGCACATCTCAACAATCATAAATATCAAAACATAAGAGAATGAAACACATGAACACAACATATATGTGGGAAACCCTCTTGGGTTAGAAAACCCATTGATGAAACAAATGGACTATAGTCCTATAAGACAAACATCATTATTCAATTGATCACCCACTTAAATTGGAGTATCAAACCCAATATGTTAAGCACTAACTTAACAGTCTTTAGCTAAACACTAACTCAACAAGGAGTACCAACACCTAATTTACCAAGCACCAAATTGGCATTAAATAAGCTCTAACTTACAAGGAGATTACAACCCACTAGATGAGTCAACACCAACTTAGCCACCTGATTGTTTTATCACTTCCAAAAATAATTATTAATTATACAATATATGATGATCTAATCTTTCTATTCTTTTCTCTCTTCAGCCCACTCAAATTGATCTTCATCCCTCTTCACTCAACTAGCCTTTTTTGTAGCTTATTTAGTTCTTCTAACCTTTTTCCTCTGTATTAGAACTTATGTTAGATATTCATGATATATTTATTAGTATGCGTGACCTCTTTATACTTGAAAATTATCTATATCATTCACATGTTCTATTCTTCTCTTTCACTCTAAGCACATCTTCTATTTTCTTGTCTAAGCACACTTAAAATAGGCCTAAATGTCTTGATTTTATACAAGTCAGTTGATCATATAATTTTAGGTCAGACATGAATAGGTTAAATAATATTATAATAACATTCCTTAGTCATAAATCAATTATTAAAATAGGTTTTCCATACATCAATTAGCTCTGAGTCCTCTTTTAGTCTTAAGGAGACCTAATAGGCCTTCTCAACAACATGTTACCCTTTGATATTTATTGAAGCTTATCTAGACACATCAAGAAGTAGGAAATAACATAAAATACTCCAATAGACATTATCCAAATTCAATTTAGGTCTAAAACAATGTTTTGGTCCAACTACCACTTGACCCCTTACTCAAAATACTACTTATAAAATGCCTACGTATAACATAAACTCTACATTGAATAATTAAGGTATACATCTAATTTTTTTGAAAAAATTATGAAGAAAAAATATATTTAGTAACATAATGAACTCAATTTCATCACCAAATTCATCTAATTCTTCAACTCATGCTAAACAGGCTCAAACACTTTTTTATAAGATGTTCACTTAGAACTATCAACTGACTCTGAAACACAATCAAGTAAACATGGACATATGATACATGATTAAATAACTTAAAGGGATTTTAATGCATGTAAAAGATCTTAAAACATCCTCAAATCAACATTAATTAATTAGATCATGAGATATAATGAGAACTATTGGTCTTATAGACCAATCTTCTAACCTTCTCTTTCATAGACTCTACATAACTAGATAAGCCATTTTGGATTTAATGATTCAACCATTTACATTGACTTAAAAGATAGTAAAAAAAATGAGTAGATCATTAAATACCTAAAAAACATCACCATGAATGTCAATTCATCACTCTGTTATGAAAAACTCATCATGAAACATCTTTTCTCTTCTATCAAATTTCTTCACCATTTGCAACACTAGGTCTATTTATTAATTGGCCAACTTTGATCACCAGTTCCACACATTTGAGACCTGTATCCTATCTAAAAAACTTCATGAACAATAAATACAAGTCTCATACTTTTATATTTATTCACTTAGAACCCTTCATTCAGTCAATGTTGTCTACTACAATAAATCTTTAAAAGATAAAAACTTTTATGTATGGTCTTCGCACTCACTTGAGAAACCAATCACACCTAGAGATACTTGGGATAGTTGAATTCAATCTCTAATAATATTAGACTATTATAAGATATTTATATCAATACCTTCAATATCAGGTCCTTATCAAGGTTTTATGAAGGTTTAGACTAACTTCTAGTCTTAACGATCATTCATACAACTTAACTCCTCCTTCCTAAAACAAGTGCTTGAAACTTTGAACTAGAACCCTTCCTCATCTACCATGAATATCTTAGGATCTAATGTAGCTCCTACACATACCAATGATTACTAATAAAATATTATCGAGTAGAAAACTCTTCATTTGGTACATTCAAGAGACCTTGAAATGCTTTTCAATCCTTTTTCTTGCAAACCAAGTCCTAAAATAGCTTAACTCACCTCAGTCAATGTTCACCTAATCACTCATAACATGGAAACTAATCTTGTTAACTCATCTAAATACCATCTCTTTTTGATTTGTAAGCCTTGAATTATAAGTCTTATTAAGCTTTGAGACTAGCATTTTAGCCACTCTGTTGACTTCATTTTTCAACTCACATATGTTATAATGCCTCTTGTGTATGCTCAAACAACATCATACACTCAATATTATTCAAAGATTCAATAAAAATTCTTTAGATTTACTTATAGATATTCAAAACATGACTTTAACATCTTTGAATCTACATACACATATCTTCAAAGCATACAAATCTTTAGAGATGACCTTCTACTCATTAGTAAGGTCTTCAATACCATAGATACAACCTCTTACAATCTCATTCATGCTCAAATACTATTAGGTATTATTTGAATCATTCTCTTCAAAGTATTCTCATCTTTGTAGCACATTTGGAACAAATTAAAAACTTACATAAACATATCCTTGGATAATACTGCCTCTTCTTGGGATCTCACTCATTTCATATTTTCCATCTACAAATACTATCTCACAAGATCTAGACAAAGCATTACAAGATGATTTACACTTTTGGTACTGACCTTAAGGTTTACTTGATCAATAACATTTGAAATTAAAAACATTATATTGAAATCAATGAAAGACCCATGAATTTTCATTAATACCTTTGACATCAATGAAAACATTAAATATCAAAGCTCAACAATTAAAGACAATGCTCACCAATCTCTTACTTAATCAATGAGAATGTCCAACAAACTTCAATTATGCATAAAATGGAAAAATTTTCATGAATGTAAATAACCATCACATGTATGTCAAATCCATTTAATTTCAACCTAGATCATATCGATTTAACATTGGATACCAATCTATGGCACAAGTTATATTGATGTGTCGTAAAATATAACTTTTTTTGTATTAAAGAGACAAGTTTTTATCTTCCAATTAGAATTTATACCTAAGAGACCTCCAGGTGAAATTATTTAACTTTTTTACCATATATATATATATAGGTAAATTAAACATTTTAACATGACCATGACATCCAAATCCACCCTAAACCATGTTTTTATTACTGTACAGGAGCATGGAAACACTTACAACAAATGTTGTCAAAATTGAAACTATAGTTGGATAAATCCACCTCCCATGCCTTGTGTCCCTAAAATATAATTTTAAACACATACAAAGTGGTGTATAATTTACAACACTAGGTTATTGGACTTTGATCACACCCAACTAAGAGACCCACCACCCATTCCAACCTCAAGAACACCCTTACCAAAAAAAGAAAAATGTAGTTTTTAGCCTAACTTCAGGCGTGCATAAAATTAAAACCATAATTCATTTTCATGAACAAAATAAATCCTCACATGAAATTTTAAGTGATATAATTACATCCTAAATAATACTTATTGAATTTTTAGGACTAATCTATGGCACATATTGTAGTAACAGGTTCTAAAATGTAACTTTTTCAAAGTGAAGAGATAAGTTCTTGTACTCCAACTAGGAATTATACCTATAGGACATCTAAGTGAAATAACCTAAATTAAATAAAATTTATAAGAAAATTAAATGTGATACCACAACCAAAATATATAAATTCTATTGAAATTTAGTTTTCACTATTGTTTAGGAGCATGGAAACACTGATAATAAATGTTTTCAAAGTTGAAGCTACAATTGGATAACTCTACCTCTGGTGCTTTATGGCTCAAAAATGGAATTTAAAACACATATAAATTATAAAATTAAATCCATGAGCAGGTTATTGGCCTCATATCATGCATGGTCAAGAGAACCACCACCCATTTTGGCCTCAAGAACGCCCTTCCTAAAATAAGAAAAATGTAGTTTTTAAGCCAAACTTTTAGCATGCATAAAATAGAAACTCTAACTCATTAGAACAAAAACAAGAACCATAAAATTTGGGTCTAAGACATATAATTTCACCCTATAATAAAATTTAAATGTAATATTGGATACTAATCCATGGAATAAGTTACATTGATGGGTCATGAAATGCAACTCTTTTATAGTAAAGAGACACTTTCTTGTCCTCCAATTGGAATTTATATCTTTGGGACCTCAAAATTAAATTAAATAGCTTAAATAACATACATATAGGTAAATTACATATGTTACCCTGACCATGACATACAAATCCACCCATAAGTTTGTTTTAACTATTATTTAGGAGCGTGGAAACACTGACAACAAATGTTGTCAAAGTTAAAGCTATAGTTATAAAAGTACACCTCTAGTTCTTCATGGATTGAAAATGGAATTGTAAACATGTACATGGTGTAGGATAATTTATAGGAATAGGTTCTTGGCCTATGATCACACCGATTGAGAGACCCACAACCCATTTTGGTCTCAATAACACCCTTCCCAAAATAAGAAATTTTAGATGTGCATTAAAAAATGATAACTCATTATAAATAACTAAAAGTAACATAACATGCATGTTTAATACCTCTAATTCTATCCCATGATAGGTTTATATAACCTTAGAAACTAATCTATGGCACAAGTTATAGTGTCAAGTCTAGAAATACAACTTTTTTATAGTGAAGACACAAGTTCTTATCTTCCAACTAACATTTATACCTTTGGGACCTCCGTGTGTAAGTTTGTCACTTTTGAACACATATACATAGTAAAATAACATGTTATCCCATAAATTTTACCTGAAACCCATCTCGATGCGTGTTTTTACTATTGTTTAGGAGAAGGGAAACATTGATAATAAATGTTATCAAAATTGAGGTGGTAGTTAGAGAACTCCAGCTTTGATGATTCATAGATGGAAACAAACATTTAAAAAACATATAGGGTAGAATATAATGTCCAATAATAAGTTTTTATCCTCCCATAATTCCTTGTTGAGAGACCCACTACCCATCATAGCCCCAAGAACACCTTTTGTAAAATAACTGAGTACTTATATTAAGCTTATCATAGATTCAAAAATATGAAATTATTTACTTACAATGCCAACTGCATGAAGGTGGAAGCTTATTTTGCACCACTAACCTAAAGAAATTTTTGGTAAGTAATTAAATATGAAATTTATATGTACTATGTAAAAAATCATTAAAATATGATAAAATTAAATACATCTACATTTGGAAAGTCAACATACCTTGGAATTTTAATCCAATGAACAACTAGGATCTACTCTAATTTTGATAGTACAAAGAATGGCTTCATGTTCTGACTAATGAAATTTGAAAACATTAATTTTTAATGGCATCTCATGATATATGATTAATTGAATATTTTTTGAAAGAACCAAATTTGAATAGTGTAGTATTTTCCTATGTGTTTCGAATCCTTAAAATAACCATACATCTGAAACTTTTATAGGATATCATCAAAGCTAAGTTTAGTGACAACCATAGAGATAGTGGGGTAGTCAATGTTTTATCCATATATGATTGGGAAAGTGAATTATTTTCCATTAAACACCAACATAAGTAGTAATATGTGCCCTCTTCATTATCCTCATCAACAATAACTATAAAAACATTCCCTATATCAAAATAGATAATGAGAATAAATAACTTAATCTTTTCACTTTTAATGATGTTGTAAATATAGATAATGAGAATAAATAATACATAATGATAAGTATTCTATCTATTTTCAATAGATAAAAAACATGGTCCAAGTCATGTGATGATGGAACCTGATATGTGTTAATTGGAATTAGACGTATGTAATTCCATTTATCCACCCACTCTTTTAACTCACACTCATTCCAAATAGATTCCATGCAAGTAGAATAAAAATATGCCAAGTGTCTCATATCAATAGTCCAATAACCTACATTTAAGATACAAAATGCATAGAGCTAACTTGATCTCACTATAGCCATACAATCCTCATAAATTTTTGAGTGTTTTTTCTCCATCAACTAGAAATATCTATAAATAATAGAATTTTATTGATCACCATATCTGATTATCTCATTAAACCATTCAAAAATGGTTGTTTCATAATTTAAAATTGTACCATATTTGAACTTCAATTACTTTCTTGAAACCACTCTTTTTACACATGTTTTGACACCATCATTCTCTCCTTTTCCATGGCCAGTCTCACTGAAGCTCCAAATATGTTCTACACTAGTGGTAATGTCCATCCTGATCAACCAATAAAACATACATACATTCTTAAATTATGATGTACAATTGTTTGACCAAATGTAATGCTAATTAAAATTAATGTTCCTATCAGTAAATTATCCATAGAACTTCTCAATACAACCTTAGACATACTCTTTCCAATGTGATAGGTCATCACTAGCATAGAAATGGTATTCCCTTAATATTTTTTAATCTTGATATGTATTATCAGGTGCATGGATGAATTCTATATACATGAATATGATAACTTATATTGAGTTGTAAAACTATAAATAAACATCCATTTTTGATTTGAATGTGTAATTATCTACAAAGTGGACTACTAAAAAAATAAAACTAAGTAAGAATATGTCCTTGTTTAGATTGAAATGTTAATCTAAATATTTATCCCCATGTGGATGCTTTGCATACTCATAAGAAATTTCTTCCATGATTTTGACCATAAATTATTAAACAAGTATCTATTTATAACAAGATCAAATCTTTTAGATTATTTTCCATCTTTTACTTGATAAGTTATTGAATTATATTTTCTTAAACCAACTAATTATTATCTAATTGCACTTGTACTCTTCTAAAAAATTATTTTTTTAATTTTGGCAATCCACCACAAATGTTATAATTTTCATCCAAATATGTTTTGTTATAAAATAACTATCTATCTGGGCAATCATAAAAAATGGTTGGAATAAATTCTCTGACTAATTTTGGTGGAGCTTGTATGTCATATTCTTACAAAAACATTTATTATGAAAATTAAAATTTATATGTGAAAAACATCATAGTGCATTAAAAATTCAACATGTTGCCTACAACAAGAAGTTGTGCCAATGTGATTTATGTTTACACAAAATAGTTTGGTCATCTCAAAATATATTTATCTAGT
Organism: Torreya grandis; assembly: GCA_037957365.1. Taxonomy (NCBI): domain Eukaryota; kingdom Viridiplantae; phylum Streptophyta; class Pinopsida; order Cupressales; family Taxaceae; genus Torreya; species Torreya grandis. The sequence goes on from JARHVA010005555.1 coordinate 768,711, forward strand.
ATAAATTTAAGGATATTTTTCTTAGAACATAGAGTACAATATGTTTAAATCATATTCAAGAATTTTTTTAGATGCAAACCATAGTTATGATATCTAACTCTTCGTTTCACTACATCTCTTGTATTGGGTGAAACTCTTGTATTGTCTTTCCAACATTATGAAAGTAAATCATTGAGAGCATTCACTATAGTCTTATACTTCCATGGAAGTATAACATATAATTCACAGAGCTCAATGTTATTGGCATTATTAAGAATTTAGTGTCTTACAATTGTTTTCATTAATGTTTTTATATTTATGTCCAATGCTTGGCTAGTTTTTGAAATCAATCAATGTTCCCCCATTTGACTACTTAATACACAAATTGTAATTATTCTCTAGGAAAAATTACAACCTTTGTTGCATGATTTTGATCCTATAATATGGCATGCATCATGTAAATTTTTAACAATTCCATTCTTTTCATCATCCATGTTAGATGTTCTTAGTCCTAGGGTGTACATTGTAGGTCTTATCTTAATCAATTTCATCAACAAAATAAACATTTGAAATTTTTTACTATCAAAATCTATTTATCAAATAGATTATGCCATATTTTTTCATCATGTCTTCTTTAATGGTGGTAAGACATTTTGTTATGAATTGGTTTTAATATATTTTCATAAAATTGAAATTAAGTACTTTGTTTTTCTATGCACAATCCTTGAAGGTGTTGTTAATGGTGGAATTTGTTGAGAGGGTGTTTTAAAATTATTATGTTTACTACTAGTTTCGTCATTATTGGTTTTATTAATTAGATGTGGAATGACATTTTCTTCATTGTTACTTTCATAAGTATGTGTTTCCATGAAATTGGCTTCATTGATAGGGGTAAATAATAATACATAGATTTATCATAAAAAAAATAAAAATGTTATAACTTGAATGTGGAATTGCAACATATTTTAGACTTCTATGTAAATATTCATCATCCTTATTTAATTCATTATTGTCTGTTTCATCATTATCTATGAATTATGGATCGTTATGGATAGTGTTCATGTATTGTCTTGATTGAAATTATTACATTTGTACTTTTTGTTTTTATCTCAAATCTTATAATTAATCTAGTATTTTGTACTTCAAATTCTTCTTATTATTTTATTGAGCTCCATTACCCATGAATAGGAAAAGAAAAATTTGATTCATTTTTATGGTGGGGGACCCAAATGATAATTTTATTCCTCTTTTATTCAACATGGAAACTGAAAAATGTATAGAATGTTTGTGGGGTAAGAGATCTCAAAAAAT
>JARHVA010005555.1:775000-1060000 GCA_037957365.1 Torreya grandis
ATAGGACTCAGTGGTTATGAAGTAGTAGTAGGGTCAATGAGAGTAGGGTTTAATGGAATAAAACATTAATTGATATGTCATTTCTTTAAAATATAATTAATATTAAAATGTGTAGGTGTTTTGAATATCTAAACATGGTATATAATAGATGGGCATTATATAGAATCCACTATATGTATCTAATGTAATGGTATCTCAAGCACTGGTCACCTAGTAAATGGGATTGCCTATTACTTTTGATTTTATAGTGATTGAGCCTTAGTAGGATTGGTAATTAACTGCATAGGTGTAAGTTTTTTCTATTCAAGAGGATGCTCATATAAAATTCAATAAATTGTAATTACCTAATTGGAATGAATGTATTTAACACACCAATGCATTGTATAAGGTAAGGGTCAAAGTGTATAGATCTAAGTTTTTTAAAATACATATAAAATATTAATTTGGAAGGTGTTGGTTGAATATTTTATCGATCAGCATACTGATAAACAAAATAGGTCTGATCAGCCAAAGTAGGAAGATTGGTCATCCAAATGTGTAGATTTATCACATCAAAAGGGGACTAATCTCTCCTCTCATCAAGGGGAGGTTCCATATATATATATATATATATATATATATATATATATATATATATATATATATATATATATATATATATATATATATATATATAAAATAATACTCAATGGTAGGACAAACCATCCATCTCTCTTTCTTCAGAGATGATGCATGCAAATCAAAGGAAAAACTCAAGGGAAATGACAGAAAGCACTCCTCTTCTTTCAAAAGTACTATTTAGCAATCCACAAGAATACTCCTAATAGTAAAATCAAAATGTAACTAAGGATGTAGTAACCAACAAATCGAGATGTAGCACAAGGTCTCCACTTCAATTGTTCAAGAGTAAGATATGAAGGACAATGAGGGCACAAAGTCATCCCAAGGTCCTTTAAACATTAACGAAAAGAAAACACACTAAAGGCAATTATGGGGGCACAAAGTCTCTCCACAATTGACTCTTCAGGACACTTTCCTGACTACTTTCACTAATTCTACTTGTTGAATTAAAGGAATAGAAAATATATCAAGGAAAAAGACATAAGAACAATTTCCCCAACAACAAATATATCACAACACAAAGTTTGAAAAGTCACTTGCTTTCTTATTCCAATAACAAAATATGATCAACAATCTGAGCTCAAAGTCTCAGTAATGCTTTTCCATTTAGGCAAAGTTTTGTTTTTGATTGTTAGAGAGAGATATCCTTAAAATAATAAAAGAGAGTCCCTTATATAGCCTCTTTAATAAGGACTCAGGAAAAGTAACCCATCATTTTGCATTGATTTTTTCTAAGAAGACATGCTAGATTTAGGGGCATTTACCCATTTGATTTTCTTAATGCAGAGAAATGGGTCACACTATTGGATGTTTGCATACTTCAATGTCTACTTGGTGATCTGCTTCTAGAAACATATCCAATGCACAATTTTTTTTGATCCTTCTTCATCGCTCCTCCTTTTTTGGTTATTTGAATCAGGTCCTAGATTTAATTTGATGCTATGTTCCTTAGTCACTTTCTACTAGTCTTTAATAATTGATGTGTGGCACATTCCACTGCTAAATAGGTGGAGAAACATGGAAACTTCCATGAGATTCTGAGAAATGTTTATTGATAGAGGCTTTGAAACCTATTAAAAACTTAGAATCATGGATGCAGACACTTGTCGCTCTCTGTGGAGTTATAATGGAAAAGGTGGCAGGTTTCACTTGCCTCTTGAGAATCCTGCAGAGGATGACATGTGGCAGCTTCCGTTGAGCTTTTAGCTACCTTGAAAATTATTTAATACTTATATTAGTTTCTTGTGGAGGATGACACATGGTGGCTTCCATTACATTTGATGAGAGACATGTCATAGGTTCTGTTGCTTTGATACTGTGTCTTCTAGATGACTCGTGGCAACATCCGTTGTGACTTTGATGAAGAATACATGGTAGCTTTCATCATATTTTAGAAACAATATAGAACTATGCAGTACTCATTTGGATTCATGAAGATGATGCCACTTGGTGTGTTCTACTTAACTTACAAAGGACACATGGCAGATTTCACGGCTTTTAGAAACAAAATGAAATGAGGCTCAGAAGATGACACTTGGTAGCATTCATGGGATTCTGTCAGGCTTTTGTCTTGGTCTATTTGTTTGCCTTCTCTCGAAGGGAAGGTGACCCTTCAGCTTTGGGGGAGTGTCTTTTAATTTGGTACCCGAGAGTCCCCTGAAAGGGCACCTGCCCTTTGATGTCCTTTAGCGGCCTTTTCTTTAGAGTCCTTTAGAGCTTTCTCGCAGACATTTCCTACAGATATTTCCCATGAACAAAAAGTCTACAAGAATTTGTTTTATCTTTTGCCTTCAAAAATTCCTTCAGGCTTTCCTCCCATAGCCTTTCTAAATTTCTTCAGACAAAAACTCTAAAGAAATTATGCCTTAGTCTTTCCGCTACCTTAAATAAAATTTTAAAATATTTTACCTTGGCAGCTTCTTTGAAAATGACCCTTTCGAAGGGTACTTTTGTCGACCAAGTGCCCTTGGTAAGGGCACTTGTCCTTCAGGAGGCTCTCTTAAAATTTTGCATTAAACCGCTCCTTTGAACTAACCATTGAACCAATCTTTGAACCATGCTTTGAACCAAGCTGATGATCCCTTTGATTGAACCAAGTGGATGAACCAAGCTTTGAACCAAGTTAATGAACCATTTGATGAACCAACTGAGTGAACCATTTGATTGAACCAAGCTTTGGTTCAATGTTTAATGGTTCATTCCCTCTGATTTGGCTAAGTCCTTTTGATCTTTGTTGAACCAAATGTGTTGAACCTATTGAACCTTTGAACCAAAGTGGTTCAATGGTTCAATGGTTTAATGATTGAAGCCTTCTTTTCTTTGATAAGTGTTTTGAAGCCATTGAACCTTGAAGTGGTTGAACTTTGAACCTTGATGAAGCACTTAACTCTTGCTGATGGCGTTGAACCTTTGAACTTATTGAACTCATTGAACCAAAATGGTTCAAGGTTCAATAATTTAATGGTTCAATGGTTGGATCCTTGCTTAGATGCTTGTCGATGGACATTTTTTATTGAACCAAGGCACTGAACCAATCTCAAAAATGACTAAGTGTTAGAAATTGATTCTTTTGATTGAACCCACCTATAGAATCCTTTGAACCTATGGAAATGAACCTGCCTATAAAGTCAGTAGATTTTCTCTTCTTGTAGAGTCCGTAGATTCAAGCCTTCAGAGTCTGTAGATTCCTGAGAAGCTTGAAAAATGAGGAATTTGAATTCCCAGGACAAATTTTGGAAAGGGAAGAGATGATTTTGGTCTATAAGACCAAAATAGCTCAAATGTTGTCCCAAAAAATGAGTGATATTTTTGGGGGACAATAGCTAGCTCTAGTTGGGGAACTTCTATCAATTGCAAAAGGAATTAAAGGGAGTAGAATGTAGAATCTCCAGTGTGTTCATGTGTACCATTGGGCTAAAAATTCATGCTACCCAAAAATGGAAGGCATCAAAGAAGAAAACAAATAAAACAAAATAGAAATAAAAACTATACAAATATACATATGTTCAGATGAAATGATCTGATACTTCAAGAGTTGAAGTGTTTCAAATGCTGCTTCCTAAGAGGCAGTGAAAATAGTGTGTCATCTTGGCAAACCAACAAGAAAACATGTTTCCCCCAGAAATGGTGATGAGAGAATGGAGCTCTCCACCAAGAAACCAATTTTTTGCATCTTCCTCTTGGTATTTTCTTCTTCTTGCTCCAAGGCAGGACGTGGTCCTCAAACTGAAAACCATAACTCCTTGCTCTCCCTGTGAAGAGTTCCTTTTGCTGACTTTGGAATATAGCAGTATGGTCCACCACCATAGCTTACTATTTTGCTGGTTTAGTCTAGCATGTGCTTTAATTGTCAGCATCAGACCCCTGACAAACCATCAGCTCAACACCTCCTTTGGTGTGAAGGAGTTTGACCTCTTCATCCTGAGCAGTTTTCAATCTGAGCAACAGAGATCTGTATCTAGCTATGGAAGAAATGCTGCCATCAAATTCCAAGATCCAAGCATCATCAAAATTTGATCTCTTATTAGATTTATCTTCCTTAGAGATGGAATATCCTTCCTTATTTATACCATGCCCTACTAATTCTCTTGAAGTCTTGTTTGGATCAATTCCTAGATTGTCAGCTATAGGACTTTCATCTATAGAAACATGAACATCCTCTATGGTCAGGAAGTAATTACCCCTGCCTAAAAGCTCAAATAGAATTTGAGCTATAGGGGCCGATGTTTGGGTGACCACAATTTTTGCCTCAAACAGGTCCACACCTGGTTCTCCATCAATGTCCAATTGCTCAAGATTGGCTTGCAAGGATTCAAACTTAGTCATTTGAATTTTGGATTTCTTGACATGATCAATCATGTTAAATGACTAGAATTAACATGGAAGAGAGGATGGGATTTCATCCTTTTGGTTTCTAAGAGGAGGAGGACTAGTTTGTGAAGTTAAAGTATAAGGTGCAGAGATGTTTGATGTACTTACTTATTTGGCAATCAACAGGTCCTTTGACTAAAAAGGAAGAGGGGTTCTCTACTCAACAATTGAAATTACTAGTTAGGGTCACTCCTCTATCTTCTCTTTGTCATCCCACTGGGCTGACTGATTATGGGACCTAGTGAATACTGTGTATGATCCTTTGACTACTTCACCTTCACTTCTAGGTTCATCCTGGTAATTCAGGAAACCAATATGGGAGTCACCAACTGATTCTTCTAGATCCTCCCTAAAGAGATCAACTCCATTTTCTTGCTCAAATCAGGTTGAAAATAGGAAACATGTTCTATTTCTAGATATCCAACTACTGAGTTGGTTGGAGGTGCTTCAAGGACAGGGTTCCTCTATGGGGAGGAAGATGATTTTGTTGCCCTTGACTTCTGGTAGCATTGCCTTGATATGGTTGATTAGGGAATGTCCTCCTTGGTATATCTTTATATAGAGGAGTAAAAGACATAATTTGTGCCATTTGCCTTTTCAAGGCTAGCAATTCATTTTCCATCTTTTATACCATTAAATTAGTGGTGCCTATAGATGAATATTCAGAAGATGATGAGGATCTATTTCTATTTGAATCTCTTCTTATCTTCCCTACTAAGATGAGATAATATTCTACCTCAGTTGCCAAAAGTTGTGCTACAACAAGATCTATTTGACCAACACATCTCAAAAGAAAACTTACTTTAAGTAACTAAGAATTAATGAAGAAGCATTTGAGATTCTCAGCTATAGGTCGAGTAATTACAAGAATTCTATTCCTCAGTTTGTCAAATTTGGCTATGAAGTCTCTCATTGGTTCATGAGGCTCTTTCTTCATATGTGTAAGTTAAGCCAGAAGTGCATGTGTATCTTCTACAGGTTTGAATCTAGCTTCAAACATAGCTTTGAGGGTATTCCAATCAGTTACTAACTGAGCCTATAGATGATAAAACCAATCTGCAGTAGCACCTTGTAATGTTTCTACAAATAGCCTGACTGTTACATCTTCAAATTCTACTCCAATTACTCCATAAGCTATGCTGAAGGCTATAATGTGTTCATCAGGATGAACTTTCCCATCACCATAGAATTTGGGTAAATTCTTCCTTGAACTACATGGAAGCTCATGTAGAGGTGGAATAAGTTTGAGAGGACCAAAAACATTACCCCAAGGGCCTTAAACTGCCATTATAGGATTATGAAAAGGAGGAATAACAAATCTCAGAGGGCTAATTATTGGTAAATCTTTATCAACAACTGAAATAGATACTTCATTTGGAAATGGAGATCTGACTTTAGTAGGAGGAAAGCTCTTGGTTTGTTGGAGATGAAATGGTGAAGGAAACAGATCAAAATCACTTTACTGTACCAACTCAAATATAGGGTCAACAATACCTTTATCCCTTTGGCTTCATGTATACCTTGAATCTGCCAGATTGTGAAACACAAATGGAAAATAATTGACCTTGCTTTAGTTTGAAGCTTGAGGCTTTAAATTGCACACTCTTTTCCAATAGCTCTGGTTTTGAAGACTAGATAAAATAACAGAGGTGGAGGAAGATGGTAAGGCTATAACTAGATAATGGGTAAGACAAGTAACAGAGTCACCAGAGTCTATAATGGATAAGGTTTATAATGATAATGGGTTATATAGTGATGTTTCAATATAAAACTTGAGGTTCCAAATTACACAAAATTATGCATATCCCTAGCGGAGTCAACAAAAACTGTTGGTTGAATATTTTGTTGATCAACGTACTGATAAACAAAATAGGTCTAATCAGCAAAAGTAGGAAGATTGGTCATCCAAATGTGTAGGTTTACCACTAATCTCTCCTCTCATCAAGGGGGCGTTCCCTATATATATATATATATATATATATATATAAAATAACACTCAAGGGTAGGACAAACCATCAATCTCTCTTTCTTCAGAGATGATGCATGGAAATCAAAGGAAAAACTCAAGGGAAATGACAGAAAGCACTCCTCTTCTTTTATAAGTACTATTCAAAAATCCACAAGAATACTCCTATTAGTAAAAGTGAAATGTAACTAAGGATGTAGTAACTAGCAAATTGAGATGTAACACAAAGTCTCCACCTAAATTGCTCAAGAGTAAGATACAAAGGACAATGAGGGCACAAAGTCAACCCAAGGTCCTTTACACAGAAATGAAAAGAAAACACACTAAAGGCAATTATGGGGGCACAAAGTCTATCCACAGTTGACTCTTCAGGACACTTTCCTGACTACATTCACTAATTATCCTTGTTGAATTAAAGGAATAGAAAATATATCAAGGAAAAAGACATAAGAACATTTCCTTAACAACAAAAATATCATAGCACAAACTCTAAAAAGTCACTTGCTTTCTTATTCCAATAACAAAATATGATCAAGAATCTGAGCTCAAAGTCTCAGTAATGCCTTTCAATTTGGGTAGAGTTTTGTTTCTAATTGTTAGAGAGAGATATCCTTAAAACAATAAAAGAGAGTCCCTTATATAGCCTCTTCAAGAAGGACTCAGGAACAGTAACCCATCATGTTGCATTGAATTCTGTTAAGAAGACATTCTAGAATTTAGGGGCATTTACCCATTTGCCTTTCTCAATGTAGAGAAACGGCTCACGCTATTGAATGTTTGCATCCTTCAATGTCTACCTAGTGATCTACTTCTAAAAACATATCCAATGTGCAAATGTTTCTGATCCTTCTTCATCGCTCATCCTTTTTTGGTTATTTGAATCGGGTCTTAGATTAAATTCAATGCTCTATTCTTTAGTCACTTTATGTTGGTCTTTAGCAATTGATGTATGGCACATTCCGCTGCTAAACAAGTGAAGACACATGGAAACTTCTATGAGATTCTAAGAAATGTTTATTGATAGAGGCTTTAAAACCTATTAAAAACGTAGAATCATGGATGTAGACACTTGTCGGTCTCCACGGAGTTACAATGGAAAAGGTGGCAAGTTCTGCTTGCCTCATGAGAATCTTGCAGAGGATGACACATAGTAGCTTCCACTGAGCTTTTAGCTACCTTTGAAAATTCTTCAGGACTTATATTAGTTTCTCATAGAGGATGAGATGTGGTAGCTTCTACTGCATTTGATGAGAGACACATGGCAGGTTCTATTGCTTTGATACCATGTCTTATGGATGACACGTGGCAACATCCACTATGACTTTGATGAAGAACACATGGCAGCTTTCATCACATTTTAGAAACACTATATAACTATGTAGAACTCATTTGTATTCATGCAGATGATGCCACTTGGTGTGTTGAACTTAACTTGTAAAGGACATGTGGTAGCTTTCGTGGCTCTTAGAAATAAAATGAAATGAGGCTCAAAAGATGACACTTGGCAACATCTGTAGGATACTGTCAAGCTTTTGTCTTAGTCCGTTTGTTCACCTTCTCCTGAAGGGAAGGTGACCCTTTAGCTTTGGTGGAGTGTCTTTTAAGTTGGCAGCTAAGAGTCCCCCACAAGGGCACCTGCCCTTCGAGATCCTTTAGTGGCCTTTTCTTTGGAGTTCTTCGAAGCTTTCTCGTGGACATTTCCCACAGATATTTCTTGCAGACAAAAAGTTTGCAAGAATTTGTTTTATCTTTCACCTTTGGAAATTCCTTTAGGCTTTCTTCCTGGAGCCTTTCTAAATTCCTTTAGACAAAAAGTCAGAAGGAATTATGCCTTAGTCTTTCTGCTACCTTAAAAAACATTTTGAAAGATTTTACCTTGGCAACTTCTTTGAAAATGACCCTTCTAAAGGGTACTTTTGTCGACCAAGTGCCCTCCACAAGGGCACTTGTCTTTTAGGAGGCTCTCTTAAACTTTTGCATTGAACCGCTCCTTTGAACCAACCATTGAACCGAGCTTTGAACCATTCTTTGAACCAAGTTGATGATCCCCTTGATTGAACCAAGTGGATGAATGAAGCTTTAAACCAAGCGGATGAACCATTTGATGAACCGACTGAGTGAACTATTTGATTGAACCAAAGCATTGAACTGACTATTGAACCAAGCTTTGGTTCAATGGATCAATGGTTCATTCCCTTTGATTTGGTGAAGTCATTTTGATCTTTGTTGAACCAAATGTGTTGAACCTATTGAACCTTGAACCCATTGAACCTTTGAACCAAAGTGGTTCAATGGTTCAATGGTTCAATGATTCAAGCCTTCTTCTCTTTGATAAGTGTTTTGAAGCTGTTGAACCTTGAAGAGATTAAACTTTGAACCTTGATGAATTGCTTAACTCTTGCTGATGACATTGAACCTTTGCACTTATTGAACCTATTGAACCAAAATGGTTTAAGGTTCAACGGTTCAATGGTTCAATGGTTGGATCCTTGCTTAGATGCTTGCCAATGGACATTTTTTATTAAACCAAGGCACTGAACCAATCTCAAAAATGACTAAGTTTTGGAAACTAATTCTTTTGACTGAACCCACCTATAAAATCCTTTGAACCTATAGAAATGAACTTGCCTACAGAGTCAGTAGATTTTCTCTTCCTGTAGAGTCCATAGATTCAAGCCTGGAGAGTCTGTAGATTCCTAAGAAGCTTGAAAAATGAGGAATTTAAATGCCTAGGACAAATTTTGGAAAGAGAAGAGCTAATTTTGGTTTGTGGGACCAAAATAGTTCAAATGTTGTCCCAAAAAATGAGTGATATTTTTGGGGGACAACAGAAGGTGTGAAAGAAAAGTTAGTAATCACATGCGATAGATTGACATGCAAAGGTAGGTCAGTCTCACCAAGAACCTTATGGGAAGTCCCATATAATGTTCTAATTAATCTAGTATAAGTGTCTAAATCATTATGAGTATAATCTAAGTGAATAATTAATGACATATTACAAATTTTCTCACTTTCACCATTATAAATAATAACACTATGTATAGGGTGTTTAACAAAGTATGCTGAATGATTGAATAATGAAGATCAAAGTCATCATCCTTAATCTGAATGCCATCAAAAGTAATAGATGGTCTCTAAACCATATGAGGTATATGCCACATGTAAATACCAATAATACCATCTAGTGTGTGTCCATAATGTGGTGGTGTAAGATGTGTGATATATGCCATTTGCACTCTTGGGTCCTTATTAAAATGGTCTTGAAAAGGATTGTTAAATATTTATTTTAATGGTGATCACTAGGTTGTGAGTTTGATTCCTTTAGAGGATCCTCAAATGTAATATTCTAGTCATTGATAAGATCTTGGATCTTATGCTTCAATGTAAAGCATCTTCCTATAGAATGCCCTAGTCCTTGATGATAATCGCAATAATCATTTACATCATATCCTTTGGGTAGAGGTCTATTCATATCAACCTCAATAAGATGAGGGAAAAATATAATATGACACTTTCGTAACCATAGGAGTAATGAAAATGGGGATTAAGGTAAATGTGTAAATTATTTCTTTAGTGTATTAGATAAGACAAGTTGAATATGTTATTGTGAAACTATGATAACCGTGGTGGTTGTTTCCTTTTTATGATCGAGAGGTTTTACCTTATAATTTGGTATGATTGTGAACCTGGTACTAGATGTAGATGCAACAAGTGTGTTTTATACATACTAGAGATTATTCAATGACATAATCTTCATTTGATGGTCTCATAAAACATGGCATAGGTCATCAAAATATTTAATTTTCCTAGAAACAATGGACTCATGTAATAGAGAAAGCAAAATTTGCTTGAATATGTGTTGAAACTCCTTATCTACCACAAAATTTATCATTTTGGCTAGCATTGGCTTATATCTCAAGACATATTCATTATTTTATTTTGTCAATTTGAGAATAGGAAACCTTTCCAAAAATATCAATAGAAAAGTGTGCTAAAAATTGGTCTACAATAGGTTTAAATGCTTTTATAGATTGTAGAGGCAAATCATAGAACCACCTAAAAGAATATTCCTTGAGGCTTATTGGAAAAAATTTGGTTAAAATTTTATCATGGGAGGTATATTAAAGGCATGCCACATGAAAGGTTCAAGGATGTTGTTCAGGGTCACCACTACCATCATAAAATGTGAACTTAGGTTCAACAAGTCTAGTTGGTAAAGGGTGAAAAGAGATCTTAATTTCAAGAGGGTTATCCAACACATATGGCAAGTCTATAACATGAGGGGGTTTTAAATATTTTTTTTCATTGTCTATAACCTTGTCCTCCAAGGACTTTATGGCTTGAAGGAGTTTTTGAGCTATAGACCTAGTGGGATTTAGATTAGCAATTTGAGCAGTCACCAAATGGGATGAAAACATGTTTTAAGTAGTAGTAGGAATTAAAACAAGTATTTGTGTTGAAATAATGGGTAATTTCATGATAGATGTATCAATAGTATTTTCAATAAGAAAAAAATTGATAAGATGACCCATGCCCCCACTAGATGTAGGTAGATTTATGGGTGTTTGATAACTTGTAGTACCTTCTAAAGATTTATCATGAGTAGGTGAGGTAGCCTTAGTTTTATCTTATTTACTTATTTCATCTCTTGTAATATAAAAAAATACACCCATTAATCCCTTGTTATTATTAAGATGATTAAACAGTGCTTCTTTATCTTCCATTTAGAATCTGGTTTTTCCACTAACATTTTCCTTTGCTTCACTAATGATTTAAAAAAAATGTAACAAAGTACAACAATCAATAAAAATTAGAAAACCTTAATTGACCTAGGATTTTATGTTCAAACATTGGATTCACCAAATGTTTAAGCATAAAATTGGATATGGGGGGTATATCCTAGCTTGACAGTATAAGGGTTAAGAATATATAAATGATAATGCACAAGGGTGATAATTATATCTACAACATGCCAGTTAGGTGATAAACTCTGATATAAGAATATAATGAATTTATTATTCTAAGTATAGGATAAATATATGAAATAAAACTAAGATATGTATGGAAATGATAAATAATTAATATAATTTACTAGTTCTAATGCTAACATAATGCTAGATCTAAAACAAGTAGGAAAAATGCTAGAATTTTTTTTTGGAATAATCATCATATTATGGATCTGATGCTTCTAGAGTTATGGACACTAACACTAGCTTGGGATGATTATGTCTATGTTACTATCTGGGTTTGATATAAATATCTTATAAAAGGTACTTAATAAAAAGAAATGTGATCACATAGATGAATTTGGGTTTGAATTCACCTTTACTCTAGTGTATTCATATTTGGTTCATGGACTATCATTCCTCATGAATTTACAATACCATAGTTATTCATCTTCATGGCGACCTTTGGGAAAAAATTGGTTAGTGGGTGCATGGTGTCAAGTTGACCCCAAAGGCCCTGTTATTAGTGGATGTTGCCTTCATAGTTAGTAATCTAGAAGAGGGCCTCAGGCTCATGTAGTTATCCCCTATGTTCTAACCTGTGTGTGAATCATGTAATATTATATAAAGCAAGTAAAATAATGACCTAGATTATAATATGAAAATTTGGCCTTTTGTGTTACTCATATAGTACTTTAGACCTATAGATGTGTTATATCTATGACTGGTATAGAAATAGGGATGATTTATTCAATTGAATGCTTGTTAGAGTGATTTTGAGAAGACTCTTTGGATTTTTTGGTCTTTTTATAGGTCAGAAATGAATGAGGGTTGATATTATATTTATATCAATCCCTTTGGAGCAATAACTCCTATTAAATTTCTTAGGCCAACCACTAGGATATGCTTCATTTGTAAATTAGATGACTTTATGGAATTCACCACTTACATCGAGTCATGCCAGTAACATGGTTGCTAGTGTCTATCCCATATGTTAATGTCCAAGGAGAAGGAAAGTAGGTATAAGCTCATAACTTGGAAAGGTGGAAGATAAATATTTTTTAAACATTCTATATAAGTTATAAGTCTTGAGTCATTGACATAAGATTGGCCAGATTAAGAGATATAGGCCAAGGTGAATAAGATAGAGAATATGCAATACTTGTGGAAGTGGGAAAACTTTAAAATTGATAAGAATAAGCAAGGTATAACTTTTCCAAATATATAAGACTAAGGTGCTTTATAATCGATAAATATAGTATACAAGCCCCAGTCACCTTCATGTTTGAATTTGTCATAAAATTAGGGTTGATTAAGACATATGTTACATTATATACAATCAATTGATGACATATACATTAGATTCACATGGGTCAAGTTTTCCCAAATCACGCCCTAATTACATCAAGTGACTAATTAGATAAATTCATAATAAAATTGAAGCTAATTTAAGTAGAAATAACATCTTGGTCTTATAGTTAGGTTAAAATGGCTTAAATTGGCCCCAATTTACTTCATTGATTGAATTGATATACTATTTTGTTTATTTATTTATGATATTAGGGTCAATTGACCCCCCAAAATACATCATGTATAGACAAAATTAGGCTCATCAAGTTTGATTTCATTTGGAACTTGCATCAATACTTCTAAAAAAATCCATGAATTGGTTCAATATCTTTGGAAATATTGGATAATTTAGGTCCAAATCACATCCTAGACTCATGGATAGGTTAAATGGGATCAGATTGGCCCAAATTGTCTTCATGTTTTCATTTTTGATAGAATGGGGTTTGAGTATTGCATTTGGGTGTGGGATTTAGGGTTGTAATAATTAACTAATAAGGTTTGATTATTTCCTATTGGATATATATATCATACCTTTTAAATTAAAATCAATATGTTATATCTCAAATAATCTCATATATCATAAAAAATATAGAACATTCTTATAAAATAAATAATTAATAGAGAACGAGATGTCTAAATATCATCCTCATGACTAGTTATGAAGTGAGACAGTCAGACCAATTCATCCTTAAATAATAATAGTGTAGGTTTCCATTAATTCATGCCTATTATCCTTTTCTTACATACAAAAGATTTAATAGTTTTGGGAATATTGGTGTGTTATTACTAAATTAGTTAAGGGTCTAGAATAATAAACTAGTAAATAATATTTCCATAATTACAATATTGATTTATATAATTTATTTGCCTTTTGTATCTTGCTAAAAATAGTAATAAAAGAGGAAAAATGTAACTTATTTTTTTAACTAGATTGAGATAAGTGAGGTAGAGGTTTAAACTGGCTTTGCAAGACTGGGATAGTATCATTAACCTAGATCTAAATTTCATTCAATGAAAGGATAGGAGCATAAAAAATAAGATACTTAAAGGTCTGATGTTAAATTCCACTCTTGACACTGTTATCCAAACTAGTGATAGAGATCTAATTTTTTTGGGTATTATTTGCTATCCTTGTATGAGTCTGCCTTTGAAATTTGGATTCTTTAATGTTAATGGAGGTCTTTGTAGAGTTGATTAAATATTTAAACCTTAGACCTTCATTGTGCTTGATAAAAATTGAGAAAGAGGGGGGTTAGTGTGTGTATGATGCATTGAACATGTATCCATACCCCTTGTATGGGCATGTTGACTACATACCAATACTCTGAAGAGGGATCAAGCCATATGTAGTTCTCCCACTTGATGTGCATTGTGAAATAGTGTAATAAGGATGAAAAAATGCCAAATAGAGATTGTTTGAGGTGGCTAGGGACTAGTGTGAGATTTTGAATATGTTTGTAGCTATGTTGGGTGATTATATGCAAAGAATAGGTAAATTTACCTTAGTGGTTTGTTTGTATTCTTGATTGCCTTGTAATATTTGTCACTTCCCTTCTAAATGAACTTTGAATGGACTTTTATAGGGATCTATTGGTCATGGGTTAAATGTATTTGTGCTAGGTTGACATAATGAAGAATAGGAATCAGATGCAAATGGTCATTTGGGCTCAAAATGTGATTATAAAATACACAAAAAATGGGACATCTGAGGGCCTAGCGCTATAGTCCAGGTCTAGTAGTCCTATCCTACAGGCTCAAGATGTGGGGGGATATACTTAACCTAAGAAATGTAGTCTAATTGAGCTAGAATTAGGTTTTAGAAGTCTATAGATGAATGAGAATAAGAAAAAGGGCATCTAAAAGAGTCATGAGAGCATGTAAGAAGGTATTATGGATAGCACATCACAAGCCACACTCAAGTTACTAATTTGGAAAAAATTTATGACTATATTTCCCCCCTTTATTCTAGTGATGCAACAAAGTGAAATACTAATATAATGGAAAAATATAAAACATACCTAAACTTACTTGTAAGGGTGAAGACCATGAAGTTATGTGATGTTGAGTATGCATAGAGAGAACACATTATGAGGCATAAATTTATGAGAGAAGATAAAGAGTAGATTAGTTCTTTCTAGATACACTATATCTTAAATAAGAGCATATAAAATTTGGGTAAGAGATAGAAGAAAAGAGAGGAACAAATACACTTCATCAGGTACATAGACTAATATAAAACCTATTATGCTATTAAGTGATGCTGAGTGATTTTGAGTGATGTTGAGTGATGTTGGATATGTGTTATACCAAAATTATTATCATGAATGGAGATAAGTGATCAATTCCCCAAGAGTGGCTAAAAAATGAAAAAGTTATCCCTTTAGCTCCATCATCTCCCACTAAGTGAAGCTATGTGCTCATGGATGTGCTAATTGATGTTTGGACTTTGTGTCTAATCCATCTGAGTAGGTGGCACAAGAATACAAAGTTTATCTAGTCTTTTGGCATTATTATTTCAGACTAAGTAAAGTTATGAATGAATACTAGTATGAATGTGCATCATATGAGATAGCTTATGAAGCCCATAAATGCTCTATAATCTGATAATGTGGCATGGATAGTTGAATGTTTATTGGAAACTAGGCCAATCTTCGCCACTTTTAGAGGTGGAGATTAGGCTTGTATGAAAGCCACTCTGAGAATAGGAATAAGGATTATATAGAAGCCACTTGAGAATGTGGATGTTAGGACTATATGAAAGCCACTCTAAAATGATGCCTACCACCTGAAAATAAAATAAAGCATCCAACTACTAAGAATGCTTGGTTAATATACTAAACTTAGAAAGAAAATAATTCAAATGTGCCACACATGTTTCCCCCAATCACTGATGTGCATAACATGGATTATGATATCTATGTTATACCAGGTACCCAATTTGAAACAAAAATGAGATCCATCATGCCACACATAATGCCCTCTATATTTGGATTCTTTGAGAAAACTATACTAAAACTACTGATTTTGAATTATACTATTAATGACAAAACTATAATTCAATTTACCTTTCTACCTATTTTTGGAAAATCTATGGTTTTTTCTATTTAGATAGGAGCATAGAAAATAGGACACCCTGCTATCCAGCACTATTATCTAGGTCTAACACTATTGTCCTTTGTTCAATCTAATCACTGTTCTATAATCATCACTATTTTTCTAGTATGTTCTACCTAGTTTGACCTTTGATTGCTATTTTAAGTGTTTTAAAAACTAATTTTTCAATTGGTAGGAGCTCTAATCTCTGACAAAACCCCTATTTGTTTCTCTCTTTTGAAGGTAAGAATAAAGACTCTACATTGACTACCATTAGAATAAAAATCCCTACAAGTGTTTTATGTTGTGAAATACATGATTTAATAATGATAAAAAGTGTTGTCTTGAGATATACCATAGCTTGTATTAGAGATTGTTAGATCAATAGGGGAATGCCTAGATATATATAAAAATATAGCAGCATGTGTAGTATACTGAATTGAAACTTGAAATATTATTGTTAGTACTTAGTTATTATTTTTCAAGGAGGGATGGAGCATGATGTCCATCATGGAATCCAAGAAATCAGGATAATGTATGATGTGGATCATGGCATTGCAAATAAATGAGAAGAAAAAAACAACAAGCACACAAGGCAAGAAGCAAGAATCATATAAGAGTGGCCAATTGGCCAATAAAATAAGGGACATAGGAATATGTCACTCAAACTATGAAGTAAACATAAAAGGCATGTTCAAATGCCCACATACACATATAATTTTAAATGAGCAAGGTTGGCATGATGGCCACAAACTCATTGAAGAGTGCAAGCAAAGGACATTGTCAAATATCCTAAGGCACACATAAGAATAGAAGTAAAGGACATTGACAAATATCCTAAGGCACTTATAAGATATAAAACAAAAAATAATAAATGTAATCATATCTAGCTATGCAAAGCAAGAAAGGAAAGCATGTAAATGCTAGAAATACAATCGCATCTAACTAATTAAAGAAAGAAGTGAAAGCATGCAAGACATGTAGTATAAGACTATGTAGATGCTACAAAATACACAAGTGATGTATACTAGTGAGTGTCAATAGAATAATCTATGTAATCTAGTAAGTAATGTACATCATCATGATAACTAGAGTGTGTAGTGTAAGAATGACATAACTTAGATGGTGCAGTCATGCAAAATGTGCTGCTAGTGGGTAGATATATCGATGTATGTCTCAAATTTAGAAGTAGGATGCTCCCTCAATGGATAGAGTGAAGTAATCAAGGATCTAGGTATCACTACACACACTCAAAGAAGATCAAGTGAAACTTGGTAGTGTAGATAAATTGATAAATAATAGCATAGAATAGTAAAATATAAGTCTAGCATGGTACTAGAAATGGAAAGCATGGATGATGCATACAATTGAAATGTTTTTGGTATTTTGAGTTATTTGAATGCTTTTGGTATTTTGAATTGTTTGAATGTTTTTTTGGTA
The DNA here is from genome assembly GCA_037957365.1 of Torreya grandis. Lineage (NCBI taxonomy): Eukaryota > Viridiplantae > Streptophyta > Pinopsida > Cupressales > Taxaceae > Torreya > Torreya grandis. The sequence goes on from JARHVA010005555.1 coordinate 792,287, forward strand.
TTTTGAGTTATTTGAATGTTTTTGTATTTTGAAGTGTTATATTGGTTTTGATATTTTTCAATTTAGCTATGTATAATTAATCATTAGGAGACTAAGTAAAATAATTTGAAAAATAAACTATATACATGTAAGGTTGAGAAGAGATGATACTTACCAATGAATCTTTGTAGTGGAAATCGACTATGGGGTCCCCCTATAACACTAAGAAGTGGATGCAACTGTGGGAATCTTAGGGATGCATATGGTAGTAGAAGAATCTTTTTTAATATGTGCTCTATGTGTAGAAGAATGATACCTCAATGATACTACCCTGGGTGTGAATACTATAACCAGAACTAGGAATGTTACTAGAAGGGGATGTAAGATATCACTTTATGCATATCAATCCCATTACTAAAATATCACAATTTGAATCTTGATGGCCAAGTGAAAAAGTGGCCATATTGATCATGTTGTGTAGGAACATGCCCTATATCTGATGCTATCTACAGGGCACTAACTATAGCTATACATGGAGATTCTATAAGATGGAACCTTAATGGATGCAAAACTAGATTTGTTTGTTATGAAGGAGGCTCATCTATTTTCAATCATAGTATATTTATATATGAAATAATACCTTATGGCCTCTGTTATGATGTATATAATTGAGCAATAGATCAAGATGAAACTATAACCTATGATTTGGTATCATCTAATATTAATTGTAGCAGGTTATTACATGAAATATGTCCCTAAAAACTTAGTTGTAATGAATATATATCTGAAGTAGTACTCTGCAATGTGGGTTCATCTAATCTTAACCATAGTGGGTTGCTACATGGGATATAACCCTAAAAAATTGGCTATAGTGAATATCTATTTGGGATAGTACTTTATGATTTGGGTTCATCTAATCGTAACTGTAGTGGGTTGCTACATGATATAGGACCATAAAAACTTGATTGTAGTGAATATCTATCTTGAGTAGTATTCTTTGATGTGGGTTCATCTAATTTTAACTGTAGTTGGTTACTATGTGAGATAGAACCCTAAAAATTTGCTTTAGTGAATATCTATCTAGAATTATACTTTATGATGTGGCTTCATCTAATCTTAACTATAGTGCATTATTACGTGAGATAAGACCCTAAAAAATATGCTACAGTTCCTATGAATATGCTAGGTATATATATGAAACTACATTATGTACTCCATAGACTACACTACTATATGTAGGTTGCTCTCATTGTACTAGTCTCCAAACCCATTGAGTAGGTGAGATAGGAGATCTCCTATGAGGCTCTATATTATCAACCATACTAATCACATGATGAGTAACTGATGATTCCTACGAAATAATGTCCTCAAATGACTCAATCATGAAAGAATGAGGTTTATGGATCCATGATGGAGGAGATCTTAGTGATCCTAGTGTGAACATATGATGTTGTTATCAACACATATATTAATGCAATCCCTAAGTCCATAACAATCATTATCTTTATGTCCATAGATACAATGATAGTTATAAAAGGGTCTATGTGGTTGTCTATGTAAGATATGTGGATCTCGTCGATGAGTATAAGGTAATGTGACTAACCTCCTATCTAGTAGTGTTAATACTATGACATATGGTCCATCTTTCTTTGAGTCAAACTATAGTGGTACCCACTGTTGTTATTTATAGTACATATTATAGGTGGTGTTCTATAAAATGGCTCTCTATTCTTAACTATTTGCTTGTTTGGTTGTGGTTTCCTATCTTGTTTTGGACGTGGTGGGTGCTGAGTGCTAAGAGCTATAGATGGAGGTAATGTTGTGAAATCTAGAGTAATCTGATAAATACAATCTGACTTAATCCATCCCAATTTATTTTCTAAGGATATAACTATACAACATAAGTGTCTAAAAGAGGATTCTATTAGATATAAAATATGCTTTAGGAGGGTTTGGTTAATCCCATTAATAAAGATATGCTGAATCTCTAATTTTATGGTCTATAGATTAATCTTAACATGTGAGTCTGGAATCATAAGATATAATCACTAACTGGTTATGAAGTATTCTAATACAATGTGGCAAGTTTCTAATATGTAACATGAGGTCCCAAGTTCACTATGTAAATCTAACAAATCCTCCTCTAAATCATCATATGTATGTAAGGAACCAATAGGGAGTAAATGAAATAACCAATTTTATGCATTAACCACTAGTGTTTATTGGAACAACTTAAGTAGAATCAAAGGACTCATATGAGATGGCAAAGCCTTCTAAAAGGATTGAAGGTGTATGAATGGATATCCAATTCCATAAAATTGAGGCAATGATGGTATATAGAAAAGCTTTGATAAAAAAAATTAGAAGAGGGTTACCATGTAAGTCATTGGCATCGATCCAAGACATATAAGCCTTGTTTTCCAAAGTAAGAATATGTACTTGTTGTTTTAATTTACCCACTAAATCCATAAAAAAAATCTCTTGGGATGCTATATTAGTATCTTGAAGTGGTTCATTTAGTTGTTGAATTTGATCACTTATTTTAGCCATGGGAATGCCACATTTAGGAATTTTATCATAGAGAGGGGGTGTGCTCACTTGAACCTTTGAAGGAATGGTAACTTAGACCTGAGTAGAGGGATGTGGGCTACCATTCTCTTTGGGTGAATATTGAGAAACAGGTCCTACTATAGTAGGGGGTGGCTTGGGAGATTCATTGATACATTTAATATTTAATGAATCACATTATAATGGAATAGAAGATGTGATGTTATCATTAACATGTGCATCATTTGAAATAGAATCATGCATAAAAGTAGAAGCAATTTTTTTTAATCCATTAGGTTTGAGAGGAGTGAGAGAAGAGTTAGAAACATGAGATGCATTTTCTTTTACACTATGTGCATAATAGTAATCATTATTCCATGCATTATCATAATCAAAGTTTTGTTCATATTCACTCTCATTTTCATATTTATTTGCATTTTCACTATCATGTTCAGTATCACTTCCATTGTCACTAGGTAGAGGAGAAAGAGAAGAATTTAATTCTTTTCTAATATGTAATAAATAATCATGTGAAATTGGAACATTATGTGCATATATGTTGTCTTGGAATGGAGTGTATGCATTATGTTCATTTACAATATGAGAAGTAGGATGAAGAGAGTTATCATTTAGACATTCTTTTGACAAATTAGAGTTAAGATCATGGGATGGATAAATTGAACTATGCATTGGAAATTTAATTCTATTGCATTTATATTGTTGTAATTTGAACATAGAAGTAGAGAGAGAGAGAGAGATAGAGAGAGAGAGAGAGAGAGAGAGAGAGAGAGATAGAGAGAGAGAGAGAGAGAGAGAGAGAGAGAGAGAGAGAGAGAGAGAGAGAGAGAGAGAGAAGGTTCAAATAGAAGCAAGTTATCACCAATGAGAGATTCACTTGGAAATGCATTACTAATTTATTCATTTGGTGCATTGTGCATAGGAAAATGAGGTGAAAAGTACCTTTCCCATTTATCAAAGTTGTTTTCTTTAGAAGAGGGAAGAAAAGAGATAGGTTTGACAGAAGAAGATGTATCTAATTTTTCTTCACTATCACTTTCAAATGTATCATCATATTCCTCATTACAAAAATAATAATTATCTTCATTATAAATGAAATCATTTTACACATTTTTAGCTAATGTGCAATTTTGCAAATTTGTCCATTCATTACCATAATTATTACAAAAAAGTTAGAAATTGATCTATTGGATGAGAGGGAAGAAGTACCTTAGTGTCCATTTTATTTATTTCACCAAAGAGAATATGTAAAAGTACTATTACGTAAATAAATTCAATAATAACTTCTAACATTGAGATTATGAAAATATTTTTGACACTCTAAATAATTTACAAAAAGTTTAAATTTTTATCTAAAAATTGTAAGGGATGAAGGCTTGGGATTTAAAGACCTAGTTTAGAAATATAGGGTTTTGGGTTGGGGTTTTAGAGTTTTTGAAAATTATTTCAATAATTTAAATTCTAAAATAGATTGGATTAAAATAAATTCACAAAAAATTATACAAAATTCAGAATTTAATAATTGATTTTTTACACAAAAAAAGTGAAGTGAAACCCTAGGGCATCTAGGGTTTTAAGGGACCTGGTATATGCAACTAGAGTTTGAGAGAAAATTACTTTTAAAATTAATATGGTAAATTAAAAAATTCAAATGTAAAATTTTGATTTAAATATTCAACAAAAAAATTGAAAAAATATTAGAAAAATCAACAAGGAATTTTTCTTAGGGTTTTTATGTTCAAACAAAGCAAGTCAGGTTCACCAAATGATTTAATATCTATTTGAGTATTGGTGTTTTACTCCTAAATTAGTTAAGGGTCTAAAACAATAAATCAACAAATAATATTGCAATACTTACAGTATTAATTTGTATAATTTATTTGCCTTTTGTAGCTTTCTAAAAGTAGTAATGAAAGAGGAGAAATGTAACTTATCCTAAAACTAGACTAAGACAACTAAGATAGAGGCTAAAACTGGCTATGAAGCACTATGATAGTTTCATGAACCTGGATCTAAATTTCATTCGATGAAAGGACAAGAGCACCAAAAATAGGACACTTTGAGGTCTAACACTTTAGTCCACTCCTGACACTATTATTTAAACTAGTCATAGAGATCTAATTTTTCTGGGTTTTGTTCATTGTCCTTGTGTTATCCTACCTATGAAATTTTGAGTCCTAGATGTTGATGGAGATTCTTGTAGAGCTGATTTAATATTTAAATCCTAGACCTTTGTTATGCTTGATAAAACTTGAGAAAGGAGGGCGATGGGGCGTTAGTGTATGTAAGATGCACTAAATGTGTATCCACACCTCTTGTGTGGGCACATTGCATACATACCAATACTCTGAAGAGGGATCAATCCATATGTAATTCTCCCACTTGATGCACTTTGTTCAATAGTGTAATGATGATGCAAAAATGCCAAATTAAGAGAGCTTGAAGTGGCTAGGGACTAGTGTGAGATTTTGAATATGTTTACAACTATGTTGGGTGACTATATGAAAATAATAGGTTAATTTTCCTTAGTGGTTTTTTAATATTATTTCTTGATTTGTAATATTTATTATCTCCCTTCTAAATTAACTTTGAATGGACCTTTATAGGGATTTATTGGTCATGGATTAAATGTATTCTTGCAAGGCTAACATAATGAAGAATAGGAATCAGATGGAAATGGTAGTTTGGGATTGAAATGTGATTGTATAAGAGCACCAAAAATGAGACACCCTAGGGTATGACATTATAAACCAGGTCTAACACTCATGTCCTATGGGCTCAAGACTTGGGGGGATAGAATTGCCTTGGGAAATGCAGCTTGGATGAGCTAGGATCATGTTTTATAAGTCTATAGATGATTGGGAATAATCAAAAAGGCATCTAGAAGGGTCATGAGAGCATGCAAGAAGGTCCTATGGATAGGGTGTCATAAGACACACTCAATTTAGCAATTTTTACATTTTATATGACTACAAGTGACAATGTTTAATTGTGTGCAAATAAAATATGATGAAACATGCTTATGCAATCTGTCACTCATTCTCAATCCATGAACATTTTTAAATATCAAATACACTTCTAATATATAACTTTAAATGTGGACACAATAATTATTCAACCCATGACTCTTTTTAAAACTAATTGTAGACACTCATATTAGACAAATCACTAATCCAAAATACCAAACAAGGTTATTATTTAAAACAATTGTTCATTTTGACTTACATGATCTTATATACAATTTTTTTGAAATTTAAAATTTGATGAAATGAAGAATGAATAATCATCCTTTCTCATTTTTTTCCTTAAAGATTTATAATATGATTTCCCAATTGTCCAATGTCAATCAGATAAAATACACATTTTAAATTCTTTTCATTTTCATTGTTAGTGGCTAAAGTCCCTTGAAATTGATATGAGAGAAGGGGAATAAATAATATATCCCATGTTCCTTTAGTTTTCTTGTAATTTGGCTAAAGGATATGCAATTTGCCTCAAATTCCTCTTTGATTAAAAGAATCAACTATTTGGTTCATTATATTCCGTGAAACTAAGGTAAAATTCACTCCAAATCACATCATACACAGCTAAAAATAGGTTGTTATGGCCAATTTTTAAAAAAATCATGTAACTAATTATACTATTTGAGTAATTAGCTCAATCTATGATGAAATAAAATCCAATTTAGCCTCAAATAATGTATTATAGTCAAAATTAGGTTTAAGGGGCTTACATTCACCCTAATTACCTCCACAACTGAACCAATCAACTATTTCATTCATTAAATGATGACATTCAAGTTTATAGAGCCCAAAATCACATCCTATACATGTAGAACATGAGTATGTCATTAAAGCAAACTATTATTTAATGCTTCATTCTATGATTAAATTTGATCCAATCAAGTACCAAATTACATTTGATGGTCATCCACTTAGGTTGAAGTGGTTCAAATTAGCTCCAATTTCCTTCAAATTTAACCATTGGACTATTCGACTTCTTTGGTTATGACATTGGGGTCAACAGGCCCAAATTAAATCTTTTATAGTCAAAATTAGGTTCAAAAAGTTGAATTTTGCTGAAATTGTATCACTGATTTAACTAATTCACTCAATTTAAGCTAATTTAGCCTTAAATCAAATATTATACATGCAATTATGATCAAGGGGTTTAAATTGATCTTAATATACTCTATTAAAATAATTGATCAGTTCATTCATTTTTTAATGAAAATGGGCTTGGTTGAACCCTAAATCATGTTTTACATAGTCAAAATTATGATTTATAATGCAAACCCACCAAAATTACATCACTTTATCCATGATGTCCTTTTTGTGATAGTGTATATCATGACACAATCGACTTTAAAATTAAATTATAAAATTTATAAAGGTGAACTAAATAACTGTAAATGTGAGCTAAATAAGTATAATAAGTGTATATGATGATAAATAAGTAAGCATAAACGCATAAAACCAATCAAATTTTGTTTTTTATGCTGTAAAATCATAATGTGTATGTGTTATGTTTAATTTGAATTTAAAAACCAAGCCTTTTGTCTTAGAAAGGGGTTGAATTCCTGAGCCAAAGTCTTGGACCTATCAACACATAGTTGAATCTAAGAGTTTTGATATAAAACAAAAAAATTAAACTTCCATCAATAAATACACTATAAATTTAAATGAAAAAATTCATAAAATTTTACCACAATGATGAGCATGGTCTCCTCTTTCCAAATATATAAATTTTATAAATTTTGGAATATTTTAAGGTTTCAATCTACATTGATTTCTAAATATATCTTTCTTAGGCCACTACCCACCAAAAATATACATGCCTATATATGTTTCCATATATATTTTTTATTGATCTAAATATTAAAAAAATACATGGTTACAAACTAGGCCTTATTCTACACATTAAAAATAACTATTATTCAGTTTTTTGAGGTAGTTACACTAGGCCACATGGATGACAATCTATTTTTTGTCAGTTTTTAGGATCTATTTACATTTAAAATAAATAAAACAAATATTCATTGAAATATTATAAAAAAATACAAGTTACAAATTTGATGTTCTTATCTAAAATTTTGCTAAATTGTTTTAAAAAATATTAAACATTGCTAAAAAATGAGGGGCTACAGGACTAGCTATTTACTCTATTTTCTTATAAATAATAGAGTTCCTATTAAAATTTAATATGTTTGGCCTAAATATACTTAACCATTTAAAAAAAATAGTATTTTGGAAACTAGAATCAAAATGCTATAATTCATGTTCTTACAACATCCTTGAATTTTGACTATAGCCATCTCAAATTATCTACAAAAGTTTAGATTTTTTAATGTTTTGGAAAAATATTTCCATGTTTATGCCCCTTTTTATTCCTCAACTTTGTGCACTTACTTGAATTTATAACACAAATGCATACATAATCTCATCAATATATACTACACAACTACTGAAATGTTGACACTAATATTTAAAATGTTAATCATCATGACTTAACTAATCACGATAGTAACAAAATAATAATACTTAATATATGAAAAAATTACATAAAATTTAATTTTAAAATAAATTAACATAGTCATAATATTTTATACCACGTTAGAGTAAGATGTAACAAAAATGGAGGCACATTTTCTATCACAGTAAAAACTTGATTCAAGGAGAAAACATTGGTCAGTATGACTGAAACTTTAAAACCACACACCCAATTGAAAAAGTAAATTTGAATACACATCCAAATTATAATGTAAGTAAATTAATGAAATTACTATCATCTATATTTTGCTACACTTATAATGTACACAAGTTAAATACATCCTTTAAGAGAAATGTGTCATTCTTAAGAGTAAAAACATTATGAATTATGGACAATAGTTGCACAAAAACCATGAGGAAAAGATACAAGTTATAAGTTCATGTATTTTCATGTGGGATTCATATATATATATATATATATATATATATATATATATATATATATATATATATATATACATATATATATATATATATATATATATATATACATATATATATATATATATATATATATATATACATATATATACATATATATATATATATATATATACATATATACATATATATATATACATATATACATATATACATATATACATATATATATATATATACATATATATATATATATATATATATATATATATATATATATATATATACATATATATATATATATACATATATATATATATATATATATATATATATATATACATATACATATATATATATATATATATATATATATATATATATATATATATATATATATATATATATATATATATATATATATCATGAAGAGGAAGAAATGATGGCATGTTTTCTCTCGTGGTCCAAACTCACTTAAGTACATGCCAAATCGATGAACTTGATTGAAAATCATGGACATATGATAATATAAATTTAATAATTTCATTTTTCAGCCCTCTGTTATTCCTCACACTCCAAAATTTCACATGGCTAGATGCATCTCTTAAGATAAACATGTCACTCTTGAGGGAAAAAAGTAATTCAAAATTTATGCAACCATTTCATACAAAACATGAGGAGTAGTTATGAATTTTAATATCTTAAAATTTCACAAAATATTACTCTAAGCATCCTCCAAAGAATTATCTTCTACTCATAATGAGGAAAAAATTGTGTTACATTTTATCTTCGATCCAAAACTTGCTTTAGGACATAAAATTTGGTTAGTATAAAGTGCAACTCTTGAATGTGCACCCAACTAATGGAAAAAAAATCATATTTACTTATATATTAGTTTATAAAACAAATAATGACCTTCATCCACCCTCCATTAGACCCCACACTCATAACTTTCACATGGGTAGATACATACTTCAATAAAAACTTGTTGTTCTTAAGTTAAAAACTAGTACAAACATTGTGTTTCCATTATACATAAACCATGAATGGTATAGTTGAATACTAATATCCTTCAGTTTCATGCACAATTATTATAAGGATAACTAATAGGATAATATTCCCAGTTAAATAGTGATCCGTTTTATCTCACAACCAAAACATACTTTAGGGAGCAAAAGGTGGTTAGTATAATGTAAAACATTTGAACCATATGCCCAATTTAGGAACTAAATTTGAGTTTAGATCTAGGTGAGAATTTAAACACAAGAATTAAATTAATTTGTCCTCTATATACCCTATCCCATGACCCCCTCCTGCTCTAAACATTCACATAGCTAGACCCATACCTTAAGATAAATTTGATGATCTTAAGGAGCAAAATAATATTTAATTATGGGTAGTCATTGAATGTAAACCATCGATGGTAGAGAAAAAATGTAATATATTGAAATTTAACTTGGTATTCACTAAAGTATCTTATCAATAATTATTTTCCTTGAGCATGACTAAGAAGAAATGGTGGCAAATTTTCTCTCACAATGATTACTTGCTTTAGGCAACAAACATTTATTTAGTATAACACACTAGTTTTGAATGGAATTTAATCAAAAAATGAACTTTTAAATAAAGTATGGAGTGGTGTATAAAAATAATAATGGGATTATTCTACCCTATATTAGTATTCTCACTCCAAACATACACTTGGCCCAACACATCCCTTGAGAGAAACTTGGCAATCTTAAGGGGGAAAGTAATACAAATTATGTGGAGTTATTGTACGTAAAATGTTAGGTATAGAGATGAAATAAAATATCCTTAAATTTCACATATAATTTTTTTAATAATGTCCTCAGTGATTATCTTCTAGTCATAATGGGGAAGAAATGGAAAATAAATTCTCTCACAATGAAAAACTTACTTTAAGGAGCTAAAATTGGTCATTATAACACAAAATAATTAAACCATATTACCAATTAAAAAATAAAGTTCAAAATAACATATATATTGAAATTTAATTGAAATATGTTTCATAATTTTCCCTCTGTTAGCTCCCACACTCCAAACTTAGATGTCAATAGACACATCCCTTTAGAGAAACTTGTCAATCTTGAGGGGAAATGAATATGGAATTCTTGCAATTGTTGCACATAAATTGTGATGGGTAGAGGCAAAAATAAACATTATTAAGTTGAATTTAGGATTAATTTAATCTTCCCCAATATTATTATCTTCCCATTATTATCATAAATAAGTAAATACCTATTTTCTCTTGGAGCTAAAACTTGATTTAGAGAGCAAATGTTGGCTAGTATAATACACAACATTTAAACCATTCACCCAATCGATGAATTTTTTTTTCGACACATCCATATGTGTGTATAAAATTAAATATTTCCTTTACCTATCTTTTATCATCCCTTAAAATCCAAAATTTTAGTGCTCAGACATATACCTTAAGAGAAAGTTTTTAGCCTTAAGGGGTAAAATAGTCAAAACTTTGAGCAACTATTGCACACAAAATCAGAGGGTTAGAGATAACCTATAATCTCCTTTAGTTTCACATAGCATTATTATAATCATCCATTGGATTATACTATTCATTCCATGATGAGGAATAAATGGTGGCATTTTTTCTCTCATAGCCAAAGCTTGCTTTAAAGAGTAAAACATAGTCAATATAATGTACAACTTTTAAATTATATGCCGAATTGATGAACCCAAATTTTAGTCATATAAATATGGTAATTTAACCAAAACAATTACCATCATCTACCTTAAATTTGACCTAAAACTCCAAATTTATATCAGTTTAAATACATGCCTTAAGAAAAATTTGTCATTCTTAAGAGCGAAAAAAGGATGGACATTGCACAACCATTGCACGTAAAACATAAGTGGTATAAATTAACCATATCATCATTTAGTTTCATGAAATTTACCTCTAATTATACCTTATATTATTATCTCCCACTCTCGATTAGGAATAAATGGTGACATCATTTCTCTCATAGGAAAAATTTGATTTAGGGATCAAATGTTGGTCAGTATAATGCAAAAATTTTGAACCATGCACCAAATTGATGAATTTTTTTTTAATTCAATTCCAAGTGGGAATTTAAACATAATAATGTTCTTTGATTTCCCTAAGTCATTTCCTACACTGTAATATTTCATAGGTCTGAATGCATTCCTTAAGAGAAACTTGTTGATCATAAGGAAAAAAAAATTGAAATCATTGCTCTACAATTGCACACAAATTATAAGGTGAAAACATGAACCATAAGCAATTAAAATTAAATGAATGATTAATCTAAGAATTATTTAATGGATTATAATTCACTCATGGTAAGGATGAAATGTAAGGACATTCTCTCCCAGTAAAAACTTGTATTAGGGAGTAAATGTTGGACAATATAATGTACACCTTTTACACCATACACCTAACCAATAAACTAAATTCATGGTCATGTCTAGATAGAAATATAAATGTTATAATGGCCTTTTTATAACCTCCATTATATTTTTGACTCCAAAATTTCACGTGGCTAGATTCATCCCTTAATAAAAACTTATCATTTTTAAAGAGAAAAATAATATGAACTTTATGAAGCCATTGCACGTAAACCATGTGGGGTAAATATGATTATGAAACTCTATAAGTTACATTAAAGAGTCCCATAAAGGATTAACTTCCACTAATAACTAAGAATAAATGATGGCACATTTTCTCTCATATCCAAAACATGCTTTAGCAGGAATAATTTGGTCAGTATAACATAACTTTTCAACCATGTGCCCAATAAATGAACCAAATTCTTAGTCATAACATTATGTGGATTTAAATGCAATAATTAAATTTAAACATAAAATTAATGGGATTAAAATATCTTGATGTTTCAAGCTAATAAGACACCATACATTTTTACATAATCACGTTAATATGTAAATTAGAATTTGTATATGACAAAACATATCAAAATGCATACCAAATTCAATGTGGATCCTACTAAAAGTGACGAATGTTTGGTTTATTTTACAAAATAAAACCTTACACATTTAAAATTATCTTTACATAACTAGTAATTTTCCATTAATCTTTTTATGAGAATTCTTATATAATTCAATTTGGGTCATGTCCAAGAAGTAATTCACATGTGGCTCATAATTATTTCAACCATTTCATCTTTTAACAACATATTTTATATTTCATGAGACCCTTGTGTTATCATAGTTTTTCTCTATAAAATGTCTTATCCCTTCAACTAATTATACCTTCTCATTTTGTGGGGGTCTACCAATAAATCCCCAACAAATTATTAGTAAAGGGTCATCGAGTCTTTTTCTTATTCCTACACATTTATTTAGAGTTTTATTATTCAATTTCAATTATGTACTTATTAGACTAATAAATCTACCTCTAGATATTGTCCTAATCACTATAGACTCTAATATTACTCATCTTGCCACGTTATTAATATTATTTTTTAATGTTTTCTTACCTATTACATTAAATACATTACTTAGATTATTTACTATTTCATTATTTTTCCCTTTGGGTTTCTTATTATTAATATTAAATTTAAGGCGCATGCTATGAATTTCCATAAATTTAAAAAGTAATTGACCTCATTTTGTATTAGTTTTATTTTCAAATGCATAATCTGATGAAAGCTGAGCATGGCATTTACCTATACATTTTTCCATTTTACCTTGTATAGGGTGTTATATCTTATCATCTATTTCAATAAAATACCTTGGTGTTCATTAGATTATCCTTAAAGGTGAGGGAGAATGAGATACATTATTTATTAGATTTAATTGTGTTAAGCACTTTAACCATAGAAGGGATATTAATGCCTATCTTAACATTAGACTCTATGGGCAAATTAAATTATTCTTCATTTCGAGAGAGTTCAATTGGGTTCATAACTTGATATAAATTATCATTATGCTAAAAATATTAACCATTTATATATGTTTCATTATATTTTATTTTTCAATGTGTTTCCTCACTCAATACAATTCATTACTTTCATGTTATACATATTGAGTTTCAACATTCAACAAATATTTACTAACTTTTATCTAACTTGAATATGTTTATGAATTAAATTCCATGAAATTGGTCATATTAATTTCAATGGAAACCTTACTTGGTGTGGAATAATTACCTTCACCTTGTAGAATTTCTCATGGTTGCTTTCCTATCTGCTTATCTTCTTTTTTATTTTTCTGTCTTGACTTCAATTTCTTCATTAGTTACCTCCTTAATCAATATTTTATGATGACTAATCAATACAATGATCAATTTTTATCATTTAATGTTTAATTTAAATAAAAATTGATGAATTTATAATAATTGAGACAATTTAAATCAATTTTGTTTAGATTATCAGTTCTAAAAACTAATTCAAAGCTTGTAAAATATGACATCGTGGAGTAAAAATATTGAAGATAAGAGTTTTTATGTAATTTTAACCAACTACCAAAGGATTGAACCCTTTTTAAATACCATGAATGCCCTCTCTATTAGTATTTGAAAATGGTCAAATATCTTAAGTATAATTGTCATTGTAAGAAGGGTGTATGCCTTTTTGTAAAGGGTGTGCTCGATTTGCAAAGGTTATATGCCCTTTATAAAGGTTGTATGCCCTTTTTTAAAGGGTGTGTACCCTTTATAAATGGTATACACCCTTTTAATAACTAATAATTTCAACTTCACACATTTACACTAAAAAATAAATCTTGACTTTAGACTTCAAAGATCTAAACCTAGTCCAAATTTGTCATATGTGAACCAACATGATTTTTAATAAATTTATATGTTTTCTCAATCTTCATTCATACATTTGAGTACTATCTTTATTTTTATATTTTTAATATAGATAATACTATATATGGGAGAACATAGTCTCCATACACACACACACACACACACACACACAATGTTGAATCCTTATTTTTAACTATTAATTGAATTCTAAGTAACATACCTCATTTGGATTCATGCACATATTGTTACAAATAGTTTAATATCATTCTAACTTTCGTTGATCAATTTTTTTAAAAACTTATATCTCAATAATCTATACACAACATTGGCTATTGTTTTTTTATTTTTATGAAGTTAATATCAAAACTTTGTGTTTGTACATTTGTGGTATAAAATTTATAGCTTTGATGACACATAAAATCAACTAAAAAACATATATTAATTGAAAAATAAAAAAAATATTATCAATAGTTATTGACATTTTCTCTATCAATATATAAGATTTCATGTAAAAAAATATTTTATTTACTCCTAAAATTTATATTTTGACACATGTGGTCAAGTTGTTTTTTAGAAAAAAACTAGTATGTCATTATCATAAATGCATCAATTTTGCATATTTTTCTCACCTAGGTGTTAAACAAATTATAAATTTAGAAACTACATTCAAAATTTTATAATTCTTCTTATTACATTATCATAAAATTATATGTACAATTTTATATAAAAGTCTTTCCAAGTTCAAGAATTGCTATTTTAAAGAGAAATTAAGTGGTACTGTAAACTCCTTTTATCCCCATTACCTTGGACTGACCCAACCATAAAGCAAACATAAATAGACACTACATAGAAAGATAATAATATACTAATATGCATATACCAATCAAAGTATGGAATACAATAACATACCCACAAAAGTAATAAAATAAAGAGTATAGGGTTATGATACTTACCTTGAGTTGAATGATTGATGTCTTAATCTCTCCCTTGGCTCAAGTGAAACTTTATGAGAGATGATTATAGGTGAAGTCAAAATAGAAATAAAATTACCAAAGTACACCTTAGTTAGGGACTCCATAGACTAGGTACACCTTGTCAGTTCAACTTATTTTATTCAAATCTTCATGTCCTTGTGCAAACTTGTCTTCTTAAAGTGTAAGCTCTTTAATGATAATTCCTCTTCTTACTAAGGTGGATTTGTGTGTGAAATTAGATCAACTAGACGTCTTGCCATTGAACAATGATAAAGGGAAACTATATAAATATAATTCCAAATCCTAAAATAAAAAATCAAATTTGGTTGACGTTATTAGCTTGGTAGATGGCATAGAAAAGTGTCTAATAGACACAAAATATAATTGACCTAGTTGATTATGTTAACCAAGGAGAGGCCACTACAAGACATTATTGACCAGGCCAATGACATTGGGAAAAGACATGCAAATAAGAATATGAGCAAAATTAGGAAATGAAAACCATTGGAGGACAAGCACGTTGAGGTCATAATATGAATGGAGGAGGTAGAAATAGTAGATGATCACGACAAGAAAATTCTTACATAACACCATGAACTAGGCCATGATCCTATTGTATTCCTTAAGACATACACTCAAGGAGAATGCTTCATTCATGAATTTTGTGAATACATAATGTCAACAAAAAATAAAGTGTATATGCACATCATCTTTCTTAGCTCTTATACATAAGAAGGGCCTTTATTCCACATCGTGCAAGAATATCATGGATTAATTTCATATTTGGACGGCGTGACTAAAATACCCATGATTTACATAACCCATTGAAGAGGGAAAAATCCATCATACGTATATACTTTCAATTTATGTTTGGCAATGTACGCTCTTTTACGATACCCTATAACTAAGATTTTTAAATTTTTATAATGCTCTAGGACATTTATATAATGGCTTTCAAGGTTTTGATATTTGACAACTAGAATCCAGTTTAATTGTATATGTATTGGATATATTAGTTTACAACTATCTTTTATATCGGAGAAGTGGCTATAGTTAAATATGTACCAATAATTGAAATGGGTTTTGAATACATAGTCTTTTAGTTGAATTTGTACTACCTAATAATTATCTTACTACTTTATATTACTTGTCCAACTTTTACTTATAGTAACTAATTATATCATGATATACTAGATTCCCAATGTAGCAATCTACAACATATCTATATCATATTTAAATATTGGACAATACCTTTTTAAATAAATTTTAACTTTTTTTAATTTGAAATTAATTCAAATTATAACTTTCCCTATGCTATAATATATTAAAAAAAAATAATAATCTAAATTAAAAAATTTAATTATTAAATTTTTTAATGAAATGTCTTTTCTCCATTTAGGTGACACCATAAACCCCTCTAATCACCCGAAGTGTTGATTGATTTATCAATCTTGCTCTTAAAATTTTTTAGTCTTCCAAATTGTTAACTGAGAGTTGGTTTTACGCACACGACCTGTCACGTTGCCTTATAAACGAAGGATTTGGTTCCGGAATTTTCATGGAAGCAATGTATTCATAATTGTACTCTCCTTTCACATCCGACCTACCCGTAAAGAGCACTACACCACTCCAATTATTTCAAGGTTACTATTCCCTGACCTTTTATGCGTCACTCGCACTATTTCGAGGTTAAAAGTTGGAGATCGCGGTCCGACATCTGCCTCAAACTTTCTGACCATAACCCATTCTGTTCGAACTGCCTTTTCCCAAAAGAAAATCCGGATAAATACATTTCTGGAATCGGAAAGTGACTTATTTTAAATATTTCGTTTTCAACTGCAAGCACGAGATGTGGAGTAATTTGGCTCTGCGGGTGCAACGACAGTAAATTGTGTGAATGTTACTGTCGTTAAGTAGGTGGCAGAAGAATCTCTAGTTCCACCATCCACTGCCACAATGTTCGTACTGATCATCCATATTCCACCGCACTACCTCTCTGCATAGCTACCTCCCTAAAGCAGAAACAAAACAAAATTGTTCTCCCCCAAATAAATACAAATTATAGAGAGGTGTCTTTTCACAGACCATATCATAAGAATCTAGATTTATTGGTCGACATTGGAAATTGCATTAAGAAAGCGTTTCTAAACGTTGATGCATAAATCTGCTGACGTTTTTATAATTCTGATTGAAAAAAAAACCCGTTTTATAAAATTCACTTAATAAAATAGTAAAATGGTTTAAATGTACGTAAGAGTTTTCATTTTTATGTTATAAAATAATATTTGAATTAAAAAAATTACTCTCATCCAATTATTTTATAGAGTTTGAGGAATGTCTTCTCTTTATTTCTTTAGTTTTCATCATCATTATCATCATCATCATGCAAATTTTGATATATAGTACATTTTTACTTATAAGTATTTTATATAATTTATCAAGAAAGGGTATAAATCTTATTGATAGGTTAGAGTTATGACTTTCCTTCAAAAAATTGATATATTATTTAGCTGAGTAAATAAGAAATCAGCAATGATGTCCATGAAAAGATTAATAAATCTTATTTGAAAATTACATAGATTAATTTAAACAAATTTTTGAAATCAAAACTTCTTCCTTATTTCTAGTTTTATTGAATTTTAGCTCTCAAATAAATGAAGAAGATGTTGTCATCTTATTTAAGGTTCTCTTTAACTTAATTTTATGTGTACTCTCAAAAACTCTATATGATATTTAGCCATGGCCTCCCACAAAATGAGTCTATATGGAAATTATATTTTTTAGAAAGATGTACATATGAGTTTTCATCTTTATGTTATAAAATAATATTTGAACTAAAAGAACTATTCTCATCCAATTATTTTTGTAGAGTTTGAGGAATGACCTCTTTTTATTTCTTAGGTTTTCAATATCATTACTATATTGTACATGTTTCAGTGTATGGCACATTTTTACTCATTAGTATTTTATACAACTTATCAAAGGTATAAATCTTGTTGATAGGTTACAGTTATGGATCTCCTCCAAAAGTTAAGTATCAATATAGAAAGAATTCCTCCTCTAGAATTTTTTATTAATGTTACTTAACTGAGTCAATGAAAAATCAACAAAGATATTCATAAAGAGATTAATAAATCTTATTTGAAAGTTACATAGATTAATCTAAAAGAGTCTTTTAAATGAAACCTTCTTTCTTATTTTAAATTTTATTCATACTTCTAAGAAAATTGAATTTTAATTTTCAAATATCCGAAAAAGATGTTGTCATCTTGCTTAAAGTTCTCTTTAGCTTAGTTTTATGTGTACTCTCATAAACTCTATATGATATTTAGTCATGGCCTCCCCAAAAAATGAATATATATGAAAATCATATTTTTTTAAACTAAAAGTAAAAAACATTTAATATTTAATTATCGTATTTACTAAAAGATTCGAGTAAACTACCTTCTCTTTAAAGATATTTTCATAATTATTTGAAAACCTTGATTCAATAAAAAAATCAAAAATATTTTAACTTTATTTATTATAAAATATTTCTACTTTAATAAAAAAATATTCAAATTAAATTTTTTACATACATATAATTTTAAATATACCTATTCTTACTTTCAAACAACAAATTTCCAAAATTATATATATATATATATATATATATATATATATATATATATATATAAACAGCATAATCCACATCTATAAATAACATACAGATTTCAAGTTGGACGTGTCCATGTCAACTATGTTGACAATGGCAATCATCGCTCCACGCAAAAATGTCTACTTTGAGGAGAGTTTCCCTTCACCCTTGCTTCGTTGCCGGTGCTTTCCCCCGTTTTTTCGATATCAACTATCTTAATTAACCGATATGATCTGAAAGTGTAGCGGAGCGCCGTCTGTACTAAAACACGGAGATGCTCCTTGTCAATACGATCAACAACCACAATCCAACTCATAATCAAAGTAGGATCAAAACCAGGATACACCACCAGACTAAACACGTCCTTCTCCAGCAGCATATCACAGCTGCCGCGTTTTCTTTTCACCTGCATACAACGGCCCCAATTGTGAGTATTTGATTTGAAACCAAATATTCTGTGACTTCATAAATCATCCAATATACCTGTGCCACCATGGTGCCTGAGCGGTTATAAATCGCACAATAGCGCTCTCCGAAGGAGCCCTCGATTCGATAATCCCAGTGCCTTCTCAAATAGTCTGCGCAAGAACAACTGGTAAACACGTCCACAGAGGTAGTTGCAGATATAATGGATGATCTATGGATGCTAAACGCCCTCGATTTAGGGGATCCGTCATTTTCGTTGCAGATGAAGCCTTCCCATCTGTGATGAAGACTCATAACCTGCTCGCATAAACGATAATTGAAAACCTAGTGTCAAGAGAAATGAAATACAGATGAAAACAGGAATGAGCATACCTTGCGGCGTAGTAGGAGAAGAGGTTTTCCGGCAGCATCCATGAGAATCATTTGGCGTTTGACAGTGGGCGTATAGTTTTCAACCCTAAAGATGAGGTTGCCGGATGAATCAAACACTGTAAACCCGGTGCCGCTGAAAAACAAGGCTTTCTTCCAAACAGTGAACAGCTGTGGGGTAAGACGATCGAGGTTGGTACCAGCACCATGATGGGGATAAACTTGGGACATTGGGGCGCTTGACTTTAGGTGATAAATGTCGCATATATGTTTTGGAGAAAACAGAACCCCACCAAGACTCTGGAAATGGAAGATTTTCTTCTCTTCGTTATGCTCTAACCCTTCCCTGCTCTGGAGTAAGTAGTAGCACACGAAGAGAGTGGAGAGGGAACATTCGATAGTGCAGTTCAACGTGGGAGACGTAGCCCCGGGTGGCCCGTATCGCATGGTCGGAAAGTATAAGATTCAACTAAACATTCTTTTACTGTTGATAGCGATGGATTCATCTTGGAAATAAAATTTGCTGCTGTCATTGCGTGTTCCCTTTTTCATTATTATTATTTTCAGTCATAAGCCCAACTCTTAAAAGATTATTAGCAACCACACATATACATATATGGTTGTAGACGTCCAATTTGGTAGGGCGCATTTATTATTAATGATACTATTGCATTATTTCAGGGTACGTTTGCATTTGTCAATTATCAATTCTTATTAGCACGTTTACATTGTTTCATGATGTTTTCTCGCCTTCTTCCTTCCCATTCCCCTCCTTCCTGCCCGTCCTCTCCCATTCACTCCATGTTTCCTTATGATTTAGGGCGTTTTGAGAATTGTACAATTTATGGATTTAGTGCTTTAGAATTATGTAGTTTCTCGTTTAAGGGTGGACCTTTTCTAACCGTGTTTGTGTTATGAGTCTTTGGTATCATTTATTTATAATTGGTTGGCTTTCTCTACTTATTGTGTTTTGGCTTGCGTGTTAATAAGGATTTAATTTAAATGAGATAAGTTTATAAATAAATAATTACATTAATAAATATAGAAAAATAAAAAAATATATAAAACATACATACAAGAGATATTCTAAAAGTACTGGAATAATAATTTCAAAAATTTAAAACCAAGCAGATATGAAGGATTTATTTAACTACCACACATTCATTGTTGGATGAAAAATCATTAAGGATTGCACTTTGCATTCAATGCATTACCTATTAGACATGCATCATACATATTATGTTGTTCTCGAAATTGTACAAGCATTATAAGGCCCTAATAATAGTCACCTAAGGACAACAAAGGCCCCAAAGTATATCACATGTTTTTTCAGGGCTTGAATGTCATGAGATATTTCAAGTAGCTTATGATTATATGTGGATAATAAATTTTATAATGTGTCATCAGGGTTATTAGTCATATAATTGAATGTGTGAGTAGCGGTATTAGTTATATAAGTGAATAAAAGATAAAATGGTATTAAAAAAAGAAAGCATGATTCTTCATCTTTAGCAATATATATAATCGTACTTTTAATAGAAGCACATATATTAAAATCAAAATTAATTCAAATTAATTGAAAAGCATAAAAAATAAATTATTTAGATAATTTGGTTTTTTATTCATAGATGCACAAAATACATGATTTATACAATAAAAAATAATTGATATCTACTATGTTTTTTTTATAAATTTATATACACATGCAATATACATGTAACAAATATGTAAATAAAAATAAAGATAAATATTTGTAGCATCAAATTTATATATATTCATATTAAGAAAATAAGATGAGACCTCACCTTCTTTAGAAAATATTTGTGTAAAATATTTTAATTACAATCCACAAAGGTAAAAACATGATTATAATCAATTAATAAAAATCTCACTATAGATGCAAATTTCATCATCATATTACACTCAATTATCAATGGATTCATTTTCTTTGTAGTATCAAAAAATATTTTAAAAATGTCAATTTTTTTGGGACCTCTTCGCTCTATGGGTCTCTATTCACTCAAACTTATCTAACTCATCTATCTCCCAATTTGTAATTTTGATCTATCTTTGACCTTTTGGTTGACAAGGAAGATTGGTGAAAAGATTGAGTAGAGGACAATTTCAAATTGCACCTAGTGCCCATTTTAATAGGAGGTAATTCATATTCAAGCAATATTTTTCTAGCGATCAAGCAATATTTTTCTAGTGACCGGGCATATAGAATCGGCCTCTGTGGATCCATCTACACATTATGGGATAGAGGTGTGAATATCTAAATGCATATAAGCTATGGTAAAATGAAAAAAGTGAGGCATGCACTATTAAAGAGGTAAGGTATTAAATATAATAAACGAATTATATGAGAAGGATTATATTGAAATTTGTCTCATCCAAGGTAGTCAAGATTACACAGTCATGATAGATGATTTCATGTTATACACGAATTTTATGCCAAATTTTTTAGAGGGGCTCGAATTAGTCAGAGAATATTCTCTTTTGCTCTAAGCGACATTTCTCCTAACTTCGATATAAATAAGTGAAGCTGGTCTTCATAAGGATTCTTTTTAAAAACTCAAAATGTGTAGCTTTGTATTGTGTCTCAACAACTTGTGTTATTTTTGGTTATTTAATTTGTAACAATTACTTTCATGGTGATACGAAGAATCTATATTGTATGCGATTTTTGGAGATTGAATGTTGTTCATATGGGACATTCCGAATGTGTAAACTAATGTTCATGACGCTATAAATTGATCATGGTTCATAACAAGATGTGTAATTATTCTTGTGTGAAGAAGTTGAAATTGCTGTTTACGTTTCATGCCATGAAATGCACATTGGTTTTGGTTACAAAAATATGTTTATTTTCAAATATTAGTTTGATACCTTTTTGGTTTTAATCAGAAGATAAAATGTATCCTAATAATGCATGTAGATATTTATAGCTGGTATTATATATTTGAAAATATTATATGTTATCAATCTTTAGTATATTTGATTTATGTATTTATAAAATAATATTTTTCACTTCATTCTTTATTCAATCTTTCATACATGGGATCGACCTTCCAAAATTTTCATTATGGTCACAAATATTTCCATAGTCTCTATTTGAACAAATTAATATCATTTTTAGACTATTTCTTGATCTAAGAATCTTTATTCCTATTATATGTATAGGTCTGCACCTATTTTGATAGTGATTTAGTTTGGATCTATCCACATGGGTGAGATTTGTTAGCACACCCTTCAAAAATCATTGTAAAAAATTCAAATTCTTTATATGGGTCATCCTATGTGTCTCACATATTTATTTGGAGGAAATTAATCAAAGAGATTGTTATATAAACATATCAAGCCTAATCTTATTCATATCTTATTCTTATCTATCTATCACTAAAAATCACTTTGCATGTTAAGAGGAACTATCCTAAAGTTTTCAAGTTAAAAAAATCTGAAAGTAAAAAGTTCTAAGCTAAGTCTAAATACCATTGCAAGGTCAAATTAGATGTTGTCAAATGTTAAAATCTATACAAATTATTTCACTACATGTTATTATTACATGGATTTCACACACTCAACTAGGTGGGATAACTACATTCATTTTGATTTCACTCTTCATATTATTGGACACATATGCATCACTTAGCCATAATGGTATTTAGGGTTATCTCAACTGATCCATTTTACTTTTTTTATCCATTTCAGTGATTTTATCTTACAGTACAAAAAACTATGGTTTTAGATCAAAGAGAAGGAGAATAATGATGTTGACAATAGATTTTATGTACATTACTATATAGTCAATACTATAATACATTGGCATAGTGAGCACACTAAACTAGGGTATTCATCACATTTTTTCATACTCTATCAAAATATTTCACATTGCTAGAAGTGTCCAGAAAGTGTGAATCTATCCCAACATGTGCAATAACTATGGTTCAAGATCTAAGAATTTTCAGACACTTTCTCGATCTCTATTGATGACCATACCCTCTTATAGACATTTTTATTCTAGAAAAATAGTAAGTAACCAATTCATTTAGTATTTTCATAAATAGCAAGTTGTGATTAATTAGTAAATTTATACTACCTAAAATTAGATTTGTATGTGAATGTTATATTGTATGCAATCTAAATTTTCTAGTATTTTATCCTATTAGAATTGCATTAAACCATAAATAGATAAAACATTCAAAGAGATAGTAATTTCATAGTCCAAAAATTAATTGATTAATATTTTTGGATAGAACCATGTAAGAATTTTAAAACCAATCTTTTAGATCATGATTAATGAGCCATCATCAAGATGAGAGAATCGTATAATATTCTCTTATCTTGATGATGGTTTATGAAACAAGATCATAAACATCAAATTTAAAAATTATTACATGGTTCTAACTAGAAATATTTCTCAATTAGATTAAACATATTAGTGAACCAATTCTATTACCTTGAGCATAATAAAACCTTAGGTTACTTTGGGTTTTGTTATATTTTCCTAGAGTTTCATGTTTCTATATTTAGATCTAATTTCTATTTTCAATAATTAATTAACACTTAATCATAATGTAAAACATGATTAATCTTAATGGTATATTTGATGAGTTTGATAGATAAAAAATAAATGAATATCTTCAAATGGATCCACATTTGTGTGATTCAATATTACATGTAATAAGAGATGAAATAAAAAATTATTCCAATGTTTTTGCATTTTTGGATTAATAACTTAGGATTTTACTATTATTAATAAACCTTTTAGAGGAAATAATTCTATAATAGTTGTTTATAATACTACTATCACTACTATTCCTATGTCTACACCTCTTGCTACACATGTTACCTACCAAAGGTGTGAGGGAAGTACAATGTTTTCATTATATTACTATGACTATCCTTACACATCTTACTATCATAACTTATATAATTATTACTAATGTCACACTATTCATTTCTACACTATATTTTTATGATTGATGATGAATCTCTTGTGCAAAACTTAATTAGTATACATAACAAGGTTTTAAAGTTACTTATATTTTATTGCATAATCTGATAGATCTTGAGATCTCATCTTATCCCTTACTAGTAAGTTTTGTGTTACCTAAGCTTACATTGTATGATGCTAAGAGTGATCAAGAAAATATCTTTGATCCTTTCGCACAGAATGTTTCAACTATGTGTCCATTGACGAGTTATTAACTAAGTTGTTGCCACAATGTATTAAGGACT
This sequence comes from Torreya grandis, assembly GCA_037957365.1. Lineage (NCBI taxonomy): Eukaryota > Viridiplantae > Streptophyta > Pinopsida > Cupressales > Taxaceae > Torreya > Torreya grandis. The sequence continues at coordinate 817,181 of JARHVA010005555.1, forward strand.
CTTACCTCCATTTATTTTATAATCTCCCTTCTCAATTAGTTCATGACTTCAACCCTTTAACTAATGAATTTATAGCACACTTTTAATTCAACATAAGTGAGAATATGTATTCTGTGTGTTTTTTTAAAATTCCCTCCAAGATGAAATATCTAATGGAATATCAAGAGTTATTAGATATACTCAAGAAAAGTGTGTTTCTTCCTCTACATGATAATATTGTGTTCAAGTAATTTCAATCATTTGATGACCTATGTCACACATTTAGGGATAGTGAAATAATAATTTTTACAATGAATAAGATAAATTATGGGTCTAACCATACAACCACATTTGTGCATATTTTCTATTAACCAAATTTCAATAAAAAGTAAGTGATAATAAGAATGATGTAATATTTTCATTGAACACCATATCATAGCCAACTAATTAGCTTATTCCTTGATATCCTCCAAGGTGGAAATTTTCACACTTATTATAACCTCCTCATATCATATTATACAAGTCACTTGAGTGAAATATTATATCTTTCCCTCCTAAAAACATGGTGATATGAGTAAGCATCAATCTAAGTGATATGATAGTAATGCTAATCATGATTATCATACTTACACAATGCATTCCATTAATATATGCAATATTTTGATATATAGGATATAATATTTGATAGATGGCAACATAATTGATCTTAATGTATTTGTAGATGATTCAAATGTAAAACCTAATGGAAATTATAATTTGAATCATTTTCTGATTTGATTCCTAATCATGAAAATGAAGAGATTACTACTAATGTTAAAGTGGATATATTGTACATCCTCCTCTAAATTATTAGATGTATAAAACTAAGGAAGATCATCCTTTATATTATATTATTGGTACACTTCAAATTTTATAGACACACAAATCTACTATCACATTTGATAATCATTAAAGATTATTGACAATGACTATTTTGATGAGACATTAATTATATGCACATACATTGATTCAAAACCTATACATATTGTCATGATAGATAATTTTTAGAATAAAAAATATATTCACCATGAAACTCATTAGTAGTCTTGGATATACATGATTAGATTTTTATGGATACAACAAATACTCTTAAGGGATTCAATGGACAAAAAATGAACCTTCTTGAGAGAATCACCACTTGAATTGGGTTCTAAAATAGTAGCTAATTTATTATTAGTTTTATTAAATATAAGGATATGTAATTTGTGCAATACCATATTACTACACATTTGTGTTAAGTATATTCATGGTAGTAAGGTGGGTATAATTTAAGATATTCCACACAAGTGTCCCCTTCGATGGGATATTATTCCTCATTCACCACTTCCACCATCATAGTTAGTTTCTCAATATACTAAAAATAATTCTACATAACTAGTTTATAAGAAGATAATATATTTTCATAGATGACCAATACTTCAGCACCCATTACATCAAAGGGTTAATCAAGATTCATGACATCCATTATCTACTTCATCATATCCTAGACTACTATTATAAAATCCTCCATGTGTCCTCATCACATATTAAAATTATCCTATTATGCATCAAATTCCACATAATACTACTATTAATAATCTTACGTAGCATACACAAGATCAAATGGTTGATGATGAACATGATGGATATGTTATAGCATGAGATTATTTTTTAGATTCAGATACAAATACAAATAATACTACTCAATCATAAGGGGTAGCTTTAGCCACACTCATCATAAGACATAAATATAATTATCCCATTAATTGGATCATTGGTTAGTGTATACAAATAATATTTTTAAATAATGTCATTTACTGATGCTTTCTTTATTACAAGAACCTATCGAGTTTCGATCTCTCTTAGTGCGTGCCTTAAATGGTTCACTAGGAAATGGTTGGGTAGACTATTTTTGCTTCAAAATATTTTTGGTCAACTCTATCATTATCTAAACCCATTAAAAATAGTTCTTATCCAAATCACCAAGCAATCCAAACCCTATTCACACATTTCCTTAAGCATTTCTTCTTTCAAATAACTCCTAACTAAGTAAACACACTATTTTACTATTAACTCAACCATGTTGATGCTGTTATAAAAGATTAAGTGTATGTTACATAACTAAATTGGCTTGGATGACTTAGTTTGAGGCCTAACATTAACCTTTTCAAAAAAATTGGTTTGACTTGGTCAATATTGTTGATTAAAATTACATAAGGGATAAGGATTTTCCATTACTATATATACAAGGCTCATTTCAATCCAGCAAAGAGAAACATCCATTTTCAAATCGTTACAATTCATGATTATGTTAAATATGCATTTGGAGGAGACATTGATTAAAGTTTGCCTTGGAGAGAAAATTACTTATCATGTGAGAAGTCTTGGATTAAAAGTAAGATTATTTTACCCTAAAGCTGATTTATATATCGTTATAATTCATGATTATGTTAAATATGCATTTGAAGGAGACATTGATTAGGGTTTGCCTTGGAGAAAAAATTACTTATCATGTGAGAAGTCTTGGATTAAAATTAAGATTATTTTACCCTAAAGCTGATTTATATAGTGTGATCCTTAGAAATACACATCGAACTCTTTAAATGCATCATTGTCCAAGGGGGAGATTGAGACTCAATAGGTTCACCCAAGGTAAGTATTTATAAATTTTATTATTTCATTTAATAGATAGACATTATATACGTAATATGTGTTGAATGTATAACTCTTTGTATATGTTACCTCTATGCCTAAACTTATTGTAGATATAGGATTTTATTTTCTTTGCATATTCTATATTAGGTGACCTATGCCCCCATTTACCTACCATTATCCCTTGATTATTTTTTGTTTGTGTTTAATCATCCACCGTGTACCACAAGATTTGGTCAGCACTATATTAGTTTTATTTTATGTACTTATACCTAGTTAGGGTGATTTCATTATGTCATTTACATAGAGGCTTTAGAACCCTCTCCTTTGGAGTTATATGGTAATATATCCTTTGGTTATGTTTATTAGATCTAATTTGGTCATTTTTTAAATATGACTAGTATTGCAATGGATGTTAGTTGATTACCTTATCTACTATTAGACTTTACTAAGCCAAATAAGTTGTATATCTATCTTATTTTGTTACATACATTATGGTTAAAATGACATGAATATAACTCTTATATTTTTAATTTTGAATTTACAATCAATTACATTAGGTTGGTTGATATAGTCTTAATATTTATCTATAGATTCAATATCCACAAGCTAGGTTATGCTAGACAACCCCATTTTGTTCTTTATTTTTAGGTTTTTTTTCCTACATTCAACTAGAACAAACTAGTTGATCTAGTATTTTTCTCTAATTCCAAGTCAAAAATATATACTTGACTTGATCATGTTAGAAAATCTAGTTTTGTCCTTCATCTTGAAGGGTTTAATTTCCACCAAACCAAGTCATGTTAGTTGACCTAGTCATTTTGCCTATTTTTTAGATTTTCACTAACAATTAACTAGATTGAGCTAATCTATCTAGTTTAATTTAGAAATTTTTACTTTTTTACTTTTTAGAAAACAAGATCATCTTGGTTGATTTAGTTTCATTTTACCACTTTTAATTTATATCTATCTATAAACCAAGTTGAGTTGGTTGATCGTGTCTAACCTCTATATTTTTTATATTTTTGCCTCTGGAGGACTCAATCAAGTCTGAACAATAAAAGTACTATTCATATTTTCAGCCTTTTCATTCAACTAACTAAGTCAACTAGGTCAACATAGTTATAAAGTTTAGGTTCACTCTAAGCAAGATTCATATTTATATTTTTGTCATTTATTTTAGTTTTTCTTTTCTATCTATCAGTAATTATTATTTAGTATTTCAATTTATAGATTGTCTTTACCAGTTTTTTAGTTCCACAAAATTGTATCACATAGTCAAATAATTTGACCTAGCTAATTTAGTTTTATGAATATCTACTCTACCAAACAAAGTTTACATAGGCAATTGTGTTTGTTTATGGCTTATTTTCACAATAGATTATATTGGCTTCCCTGAATGTGTTCTATTATGTTTGCTATCTAGATAGACCTAGCCAATCTTATTAAGTACATTTTAATTTTAGTGTAAGCAGGGTAATTCACTTTCATTTCATAGTAATATCACATTTGATTTGAAAAGAGTTAGTTTCCTATTTATTTACTTTCAATAGATAAAAATTAGTTTTTGATAATTGATTTTTACCTTTATTTTGATTGTCTTTATTTATTTATAAAACATGTATCTTTAATTTTAAAAATACTCAGCTACTTTGATGAATATATATGAAATACTCTATTTATGGTCCTTGTCTATCATTTACACATATTATGTTGTGAAGGGCTTGTTTCAATCCTCATAGTCATAATATATAGCTAAACATAGTCTTTATTTTCCAACACCTCATGGTATTTAAATTTTTTTTAGGATATCCATTTGAATTAAACCTTAGTAATCCAACCATCCATTTAATCTTGTGGTACATTAGTTAGCAGTTGGCATCAAGAAGTTACTTCCAGCTTATCCTTGAAACTCAATTTAATGGGATATAGAAACAACACTTCCTCCATAGCTACCACTTCAAAATATTGGGTGTCACTATCCAATGAATAAACAAGTATATTTGGAAGCTTACAACTAAATAAAAACCTTTTAGTAAATCAATTGATCTTCTTTTATATATTTAGTTAGCATTAGTTATAAATTTATAATTTTTGCTTGCTACTTGTTATGCTCTATTACATTACAGATTGTATTAACTGACATTAAATAATTTCATGTTATGTGTTAGATAGTAATTATTATTTCTAATTTATCATCACCTCAAAAAATTCATAGCCCAAATTACAAATTTTTATAGATTCAACTAAGTTGACCAGTATAATTTCATATAATTATGTATTTTATTGCTTCTAAAACCAAGTCAACCCATTCAACTTAATAGGATGACCAGACTATCATTTATTACTTTTTGTATAACTAAGTCAACCATCTCAACTTAGTAATATTTTATAAACTTTGTATTTTCCTTCCTATATAACTAAGTCAACTAGCTCAACATAGTAAGCTTATAACACTTAATTTATTTTCTACCTTTACAACTAAGTTGACTAACTCAACATAGTAGAATTTACAACCTCTATCTATTTATTACCTTAAATATTATGTCAACCATCATGACTTAGTGGGTTTTCAATACTCTTCCCAAATGATACTAGATCAACCTAGTTAACCTTATAGGTGATGACCAATCTAGTCTAATTTCTAACTACTTTTCCATGGTACATGCATAGATTTGGGGATAATTTCATAAACATTTCCCATAATTCAATCTCCTTAATTAAATAATTTGATCATGCTGTTTGAATTATGGCTTGGTGATTACTGAGTTATAATGGAATCAAATTACTTAAAATAAATAACGTTATTGCATTATAATGTGATTATGCTATTTTAATATAGGGAATGTAATTACATTAATAACACAATCACATTCCTTGTGTCAAAAAAAATTGAATTGAATGCAAAAATTCCTAATTTTGTAGTCATGTTCTATATTTTCCTTCATTCTCCTCCACTCTATGATCATGTTTTTCCCTCAAGAAGTAAATCCTTACCATAGTTCATCGCAAGAAGCCACTAATAAATGATGTTGCCATGTAAAAGAGGTAAGTGCTAAAAAATATTCATTATTCATTATTTTTAATATTATTTTTGTTATTTTCATTATTTAATTGGTAGTTTAAATGTTTTGAATATCCCATCTTGTTAACCCTCTTGTTTTTTAGCCTATCCCTCCTATAGTTTTACAAAATCCCACATGTAGTCAGGTGATTCTAGTTGACCACATTATGGAAAATAAAATTGAAATTGAAGAATTAATTTGGAGAATGAAGGAACCTACTTCCACCAACACCTACTGCACCTATCTATCCAATTCCCTAGAGAGATTACTAGATCGAATTGACTCTATAATGAGTCAAATTGAGAGATGGGATTCATATCATGATACTTGTAGGTCTTATTATGCTAAAATAATATCATAAAATGTGCTCAAGAATAAATAAATATCAAAATCCTCCATTTATGCCTTATTCATTGGCCCAACTACCAATATACCATATTTAGTAACTATAATTTTTTTTAATCTATCAATGCCAACATAATTTAAACATAGCCAATTTCTAGGACTGATGGTGGATGGTGTTCAATTATCCACCATGTAATAATCATGAGTTCCCATTGTAGTTTTAAAAAAAATCTCTACTATGAGTTTATTCTCAATGAGATTCCAAATTATTTAGAATTTATTGAGTTTTAGGACTGAGGGAAAGAGTTTACATAGGATCGACTAGGTGCATGTAGTACAACTAATTGGCCTAAAAGGATCTATATCTAAAATCCACTTGAATCCAAGATCCCCTATATAATTTAATAATTCTTTGAGATCAACACTGTACATGAACTTAGTTCAATCACTGATATACTCATTCAACATATGAGTAGGCTCTCAAAGATCAATACTAAAGATGCACCATGTGGTCTGCATACCTGACCCCATATTTACAGATATCATGGAGCTATATACATTGGAACTTCATATGATGATGATGGTGGTGGTTGATAGGGCTTGGATAATATACTCGTGAGTGATGAGTGTTTGACACATAGATTTGGTGTGCAAATATTAGTCACTACATAAATGAAGGTATAATTTATATAATTATCATGTTAAATTTAAGTTATAATTACAAATTTTATTTATCTAAACATTAATTTACATATAAATTGAATATTATATATGTCATTTTTATGTCCTAGGAATTGATGGTGCCTTCATCATCATAGTCGACATTTACAACATTTACTTTGGCATAACCATTGTTTACATTTTTGGATCTAGCTGCTGACCCATCTACCACTAAATTTATTTCTATTAGGATGACACCATTTTCTTCTATGGTGTTAAAATTTTTATTTAATATTATGCTCTATGTATATTTAGTCTATATATATTTTCCTTGTATGTTTAAGATAAATTTATCTATTAATGATCTCAAAATTTAAATACAATGCTATTACATACACTCTTATTTTAATAAAGGAGAAAAACTTGCCATATGTATCTTTGATACTTTATATAAAAGTAAGTGAGACGTTATTTACATTCAGTTAATCACTGAATTAGGTACTCCTACATCGTTATGAGTCAAGATAGACATAGGCATTGTTCCTGCAATGTCATCCTCATAGGCACTTATAGAGGTATATTTTAACTTGTAATTTTGAAATGTAAAATGAGACTTATTTTATTAATTTTATTACATCCTTGGGGTAAATATAAACTATGTGAATGAAATATATATTCGGGGTTATCCCATGACATATGATAGTCTTAGTTAAAATTTTAATAGGGAAACTTCTCATGTTTCTTCCCTATTTTAGATACCTATTCGAACAACTAAGCCTGCCACTGACTCATTGGATCATCTAAAATAAATTGAGTAGTAACACAAGCTTGTAGTAAGTGCATGTTTAAATAATTTTTATTCATAAAAATAATAATTTATTAATAAATGGTTATATGTATTTTATGTTAATTTTGTAATAATACTTGTATTTGAATAGTTTTAGCTGCAAGCAAGATATGAGAGTAGGACCCATAGCTAGACCTTGGAGAAATCCAAGGCATAAGAGGGATTTTCATCTACTAGTAGGGCATCCCAAGGAGAGTATTCTTCGAGGAAGGAAAAGAGAGGGAGGATATTTGATGATTAAGATGTCTTACATGAGATGTGATTTTTTCTATGCCTATATGTCAATGTATACATTTTTGGTATTGTATATGCATACATGACATTCACCCAAAATTAGATACTATGTTGGTAGATGTTGTAATTTTTTGTATTCCTATAATGGAAATATATGTATTATTAATATTATACATGTTTCTATATGATTTTTTAAAGTTTTCATCTAAACTATGTTAATCTATCTAATTCATATTCAACTTTAATTTAAAATGTTATAATATAGTATTGATTTTATCTTCTAAACTATTATCTCTCAGATCTTGTATTTAATGTTATGCATAAATGAGGATTAAAAATTATTCTTTTCAATGCTATAAATCTTTGATCTCTCATATTTTTTAAAACTAAAATTTTTAGTTGATTGTGTGTACTACAAATAACTGATTACACTCTTATCAATTTTGTATTTGTCATCATACATTTACAACTTCTCAATTGATCATTATCATACAATTTGATTTCACTTAAGACCCATACCTAATCTTGTTCATAATTGTATAATGTAGAGATGAACTTATGCTTGAACTTGACTATAATCTATTTATTATGATAAAGGGTAGCCTACCTAACTTGAAAAAGAATATTCTCTAATGAGACAATGATCCATCTTTGGCCAAAACCCTTTCTCGTCCCCTATTACCACTTAATGGATAGTTTACTCTTTTATGTTTAAGAAGGCTATGCTATTACCTTTAATATGCTCTAAGATAATGAATAATTCCAACCTCAATTATCCACTCTTGTTCTCAATTTTATTTAAAATCCACTCTCAAATATTTTTCTTTTAAATAAGTCAATTACTTATTAGGTCTACTCTTAGCTAGTCACCAATGTCTTAGAGTTGTTCTCCTTACTTTGAATAATTATTATTTATGAAACTTTGGATAGGTATTAGGAAAAATCAAGGATTTATTTAGTATTCAAAACTTATAATAAATCAACCAACTATAATTCTCTAAGTGATTGAGGTTTCATTCTCAAATTATATCTTTTTAGGTTTCTTGGTCTGTAAACCTAGTTGTTGCTTATAGGTTAATTTATCAAAATATAGTTAACATCTCTTATAAAGTATAGTTATAATATTATTTTAGTAATCATAACATGTTACAACCCTTACCCAAGTTGATAGAACTAAAATCAACAAAAAAATCATTTTACCTTATGGACAACTTTCTAAAAAAAGGTTTTTGACTGGTGTATAGTAAAACAATGATCTATACATAAAACTTAAAAACTCTTGTTAACCCAATGATACTTAAACTGATTTATAATATCCATTACCCAAATGTTCACAATGTTTTAGACCTTATTTTTCAATTATTTATGTTTTAGAGGTGGTTTACTCATGAAACCCTTACATCAAATTTACTCAAAAGTTTTACAAGCCAAGAGCTAATTATTGATCATTCATAGAGCTAGTTGGGATATTATATGATATAAAACATGTATATGGGTATTAAAAAACCTATTAAACTATTTTAGTACCCAAATTGAGTTCACAGAATATTTTCTATGTGTAAATAAGCCTCTAAAAATGAATGTAATAGTAAAAATATAGAATTATTGATGCTTCTTGAATATAAATGAGATTTAATATTGAATTCAATATGAAATTATTAGAATCATATTATAAAATGACAATAAAATGGAAAAAATACAATAACACTCATAAATATTTATTATGTGCAATAAGAAATCATTTACACATTCCTTTTCCATTGAGATAGACCTACAACATATGCTTTAACTTCTTCAAAAATCATATTTTTTTATCATTTTAAGCTCTTTGGTTGGTTTTGTATGGTTTATCCTCATTAAAAGTGAGGATTATCAAATTTTTAAAGTCTAAAACAAGCTTATTAATCTTATAAACTTGCTCAGATTATCTCTTATTCATTCAAATTAAACTTACTAGATTTACCTAGTTTATAGGTCTTAATAATTACCTAAGACTATTGTCAACATAGATTCTACATGTATTTGGTGATGCTCCTACATTAAATTTACTATCCTCAAACATAACCATTTTATCATTCACTCTTTACACTCTTTCACTATACATTTCCTAGGCATGGCTATGCATAGATGCCTTCCTCTTCTTTAATACTTTCAAGAACACTTCATATAACTTTTATATCCACCTATCCAAACTTCATTTAACCCACTAAATCTACTTCAAAGGCCTCCACACTCATTTACACTTTATTGAATTTTTTCCATTCAAGGGATATTTATATTAATAGGCCTAATGCACATTCTTTAAACTATTTTCTAACCATTCAACATATCACTCCTTTATCACCTTCAATACCTCACTCCTGACGTACTTCAACTCCCCATTGAGGTCTCTAAACTTGAGTCAATGCCCATTAATAGTTTTATTAATTTTTAGGAAATTACCTTAAGGGTTTTAGGTATAATGTAATTGATCTTTGACAACTAATGTTTTACAATATCACAAACCTATTCTAGCCTCAAAATCACCTTAACTATTTAAAACATTCTTTTATACAAAAGTGGGTGAGGAAAGGTAGAGATAAAGAGTTGTGTGGGGGTGTGTGGTTTAAGAGAGTAGGGGGAAGTATTATGAGTTAGTAGAGTAGGTAATAGGTTCATAAAAGAGGGATAAATAAATAAAAAATATGGAAAAATGTGTGGGTGATTGAGTCAGTATCATTTAGGAGTGTGAAAATACTAACAATAAATGTTGTTAAAGTTAATGTTATGGTTACAGAACACTCATTTTAATGCTTCTTTATTGAAAACTAGCATTTACAAAAAATTTAAGGGGAAATGATATCCAATAAAAATTTGTTGGCCTCCCATCACGTTTGATCAATAGACCAACCACCCATTTTGGCCTCAATAGCACCCTTCCTAATACAAGAAAAATACATTTTTTAGCCTAAATTCAAACATGCATAAAACAAAACATGTAATTCATTCTTGTGAGCTATCAAATCCCTCCCCTTTATATTTAATCCCTATAATTTTACTTTAGAGAACTTAGATTTAACCTTTAAGATAAATTTGTTGGAAATTTTTTAGTGATGAGTCCTAGAATACAACTTTTTGGTAGTGAATATGCAACTTCTTGAGCTCCAACTGACATTTCTACCTTTGGGACCTCCACTTGAGAATTTTTCACTTAGATCACATTTGGTTAGACAAATTACAAATTATTAAAATACCAAAACATTAAAATCCTCTCAAAAGTGAATTTTCAGTACCATTAAGTAGTGCCAAAACACTGATAAGAAATGTTGTCAAATTTTAAGTTATGGTTATAGAACTCTCATTTCGATGCTTGTTGATAAAAAAATAGCATTTTAACATGTTTGGTGGGAATAAAATCTAGGACTAGGATCTTGGCCTCTCATTAGGACTAAATGTCAAACCCACCACCCATTCTGTCCTCAAGAATGCCCTTCCCAATACAAGAAAAAATGCAATTTTTAATCCTAAGTTTAAACACCCATAAAATGAAACCTGTAAGTCATTTATATGAGTTATCAAATCACTTACCTTACTATTCAATCCATATAATCACACCCTATATAACTTATTTTTATCATTTGATATCAATCCATTGGAGTTGTAGTGACAGGTCCTAAAATGCAACTTTTTGGCATTAAATAGGAAACTTCTTGAGCCCTAACTGCCATTTCTATCTTTGCGACCTTCACTTCAGAATAAATGACTTGGATAAAATTTATATAGGAAAATTAAAATTTATAATTCCAACATAACATTCACATCCACCTAAAAATACATTTTCACTACCGTTCAGGAGCATAAAAACACTGACAACAAATGTTGTCAATGTTTAAGTTATGGTTGTAAAACTCTCATTCTAATGCTTCCTAAATAGTTTCCCAACCAAAACATATATATGTGGAATATAACATCTATGATTAATTTATTATTATCACATTAGGTCTGATTGACAAACCCACAAGCTATTTTGACCTCAAGAATGGCCTTTCAAATATAATAAAAATGTAGTTTTTTAACCTACGTTCAAACCAAAAAAAAATTATAAGTCACATATAAAAATAATAATATAAATAATATAACTATTTAATCCCTTTAATATCACCCCATATCACATATTTTTAACCTTTGAGAGAAATCTATTTGACAAGTTTTAGTGACGGGTCTTAAAATGCAACTTTTTGGCATTGAATAGGCAACTTCTTGATCTACAATTGCCATTTCTTCCTTTGGGACCTCCACATTATAATATATCACTTTTATCACATATTAATAGGAACATTACACATGATAACAATGATATGATGTTAAAATCTACCTAGAACTATATTTTCACTACCATTTAGGAACGTAAAAACACTGACAACAAATGTTGTCAAAGTTTAAGTTATAGTTGTATAACTCTCATTCTGATGATTTCAAACCAAAAAATGGAACTACCAACACATAATAGGGGTGGATATTATATATGAATAGTTAATTTCCCCCTATTTATTGACAAATGCACCACCCATTTTGGCCTCAAGAATGCCCTTCTAAATACAAGAAAAATGCAATATTATAGCCTAAGTTCAAACATGCATAAAAAAATTGTTAGTAATTTTTGTGAACCATCAGATCCTTTGAATACCTATTAAATCCCTATAATCACATCCCAAATTAATTATGTTTAAACTTTGAGAGTAATCTATTTGACAAGTCATAGTGAGGGGTCCTAAAGTCTAAATTTTTAGCATTAAATAAGCAACTTCTTGAGCTCTACCATTTCTATTTTTCAGACCTCCATGTGAGAATATATCACTTCAATCACATTTGGATAGAAAAATTATCAGTGATCATACGACCATAATGTTTAAATCCACTTGGATGTGCATTTTGACTATCATTTAGGAGTGTGGAAACACGAACAATAAATGTTGTCAAAGTTTAAGTTAGAGTTTGAAAACTCTCATTATGATGGTTCATGACCAAAAAATGTCACTACTAACATGTTTTTGGGTGTGGGGTGGATAATTTCTAGGACTAGGTTCTTGGCCTTCTGTTAGGCCTAAATGATAAACCCAACACCTATTCTGGCCTCAACATTAACCTTCCCAGTACAAGAAAAATAAAGTATTTTAGTCTAAGTTTAAACATGCATAAAATGAAACCACGTGAAGGTTAATAATCAAGATAATTTTCATCTATACACTATTCACCTTGGCTACACTAATTAGGTGTATTGGTGTATTAAAAAATTCAGAGGAGCTATTTTGCATCTCCAAAGAAAGAGGTCTCTAATTTGAGGTTTTTTTCTCAGATTTTGAGATGTAATAAGACTTCAAAAGATGCCTACACTTACTTTACATACTTAAGGTGGAGGAACTTCCATAAGTGGGGATCCTACATTGAAATTTTTTCAATATCATGTAAATGCTAGTGAATACAATGAGAGAGTGGAAATTTGAGAGTTGATAATCATTTACATATAGGTAAGAAGGAATAAATGTTGGATGGGGAGATAGACCATGATCTCCTATGAAATAGGCTTTTAGTAATATCAAACATGCTACCACTTTTCTTTAAGAAAGAAAATAGTCATATGATGGAGTCAAAGAAGCATTTAAGGTCTTTAAAACTACCCTATAATAATGAAACTACTTCATGGGAGTTGAAAAAAGGTTTGTTAAAGAATAAGTTAAGCATTAAGGCACAGGTATGGTGAGTTAAGATCAAAATGTAATAAATGAGACCACCATCCCTAAATATAGGTCAACTTAGGAAGGCATTTGACCACATCAAACACTTCAAATAGCCATGATGATCCTTATATGCCTTCCTTCATTCAAGGCAACCTGATTTTAAGGATAAATGATAAGTTTTTTTAGAAAGCTTCTTTTAAATTCATAAATATGAGATTCTTTACTAACAGTGTCAACCAAGTGAAGGCAAGATATTATCTGGCACAACTAAGCTAAAAGCAATAGTTAGTAAATAATTAAAAAATAAATTCATATGTAATACCTAAAAAAAATTATAAAATTTATTACATATACACTTTAAAAGTAAACATACCTATGTATTTCAATCCAATGAACCACTAGGATCTGCTCTAACCTTGATAGTATCAATAATAGCTTCATGTTCTTACTCCCAAGCTTTACATAGTTTCCTATTTAATGGAATCCTATGATATATTATGATTGAATAGTCATTGTAAGAATCAAATTTGAATAGTGTATCAGCTTCCTATTTATTTCAAACTCTTTAAACAACCATTGATCTAAATTTTTTATAGAATATTATCAAAACCATGTTCTAGTGACTAGCACTAATCTAGTGGGATAGTCAATGTTTTCTCCATCTATAACTAAGGAAGTCAATTTTTTATTTCTCTCTACTCACTAACACAAGTATTAATATATGACATCATCATTGTCATCATTTTCAATAACTACATAAACATTCCCTATATCATAAAAAACTTTTTTTAGTGACACTATGAAGATAAATAATGAGAATAAATTATACATAATGAAAAATATTCTACCTGGATGTATTGAATCAGATACATGGCCAAAGTCATATGATAATGTCATATTTGAAAGTTGTAATATTGTTGGAACTTGATATGTGTTGATTAGAATTAAAGTTTTATAACTCTAATCATTCATCCACTCTTTTGACTCACCCTCATTCCAAACATAGTCCATGCATGAAGAATAAAAAGATGTCGAGTGTCTTATATGAATATTCTAAGAAATTGTATTTGAGATAGGAAATGAGTGGATCTCACTTGAACCTATTACAGTCATACAATCCTAATACTTTTCTAAGTGTTATTCCTCCATTAAATAGAAATGTCTATGAATAATAGAATTTGGTTGAGCACCATGACACATGTTCTCATTACACCATTCAATCACATTTTTTTCATATTTCAAATCATCACCCTCTTCAAATTTCAAATCTTCCCTTACAATAGCTCTTTTTACACATGCTCCCTTTTTCTATGACTAGCCTCAGTGAAAATCCAAATGTGTTCTACACTATTGGTAACATGCATCCTTATCAAACAATAAAATATTCATCAATTTATAAATTTCAATGTGAAATTATCTGACCAAATGTAATGTTGATTTAAAGTAATGTTACTCTGACTTAACTATTCATAGAACTTCTGAAAACAACCTTGCACATACTCTAAACAAAATGATTAGTCTTCACTGATATATAAATGGTACTCCCTTAATATTTTATGTTGTTTATCTATACTATTAGGTGCATGCATGAATTCTAGATTCATAAAAAGGGAAACTTGTATGAGTTGTAATACTCTGATTAAAATTCCATTTGGGGTTTGAATGTGTAATTTTATGTAAAGTCGACTATTGAAACAACTGAACCAAGTGTAAATGTATCCTTACTTATCTAAAATGTTTTTCCCAACCATCTAACCGTATGCGTGAGCCTTGCATACTCATAAGTATTTTTTTCCCTAAATTTAACCAAAATTTAAAAATAGTTATCTTTTTGTAAAAGATCACACATTTTATATTTTTTTCCAACTTTTACTTGATAAGTCACTAATTTATATTTACTTAAACCAACTAATTCTTTTCCAATTGCACTTATACTTTCCTCATGGATACAATTTTTTAATTTTGGCAATCCATCACAAATGCTACAAGTTCCATCTAAACATGATTTGTTATAAAATATTTATCCATCTATTCTTTTGTAAAAAATAGTTGGAGTAAATTTCCTACCTGATTTTGTTGGAAATTCAATGCCACACTCCTACATAATGTTGTTAATATGCAAAGTACAACTAATATAGTGAAAAACATCATGGTGCATTCAAAATTCAATAGGTTTTCTATAACAATAAGTGGTGCATGTGTGATTTATTTTTACAAAAAAGGTTTGTCCATCTCAAAATATCTTTTAAAAATATAAAAATTTTGATGTTTTTCCAAAAAATTAGATTAAAATTATGTTTGAGTCATATCTAATAAATGTTTATAATGTAGTTCATAATTAAGATAACTAACTCTTCTTTTCACTACATCTCTTGTATGGGGTGAAACTTTTGTATTGTCTTTTAAAAAATGAGAAAGTAACTCTTTGAGAGTATCAGCTATAGCCTTGTCCTTTTGTGGAATTCTTCCAGAGAATGCCCAAAGCTCATTGGTATTGTGTTTATTAAGTATTTTACATATTTTAATTACTTTCAATAATGTTTTTATGTTTATTAAGTGTTCAACTTGTTTTTGAAAGCATTTATTTTTTCCCTATTTAGACACCTACTACATAGGTTTTAATTATACATCGGGCACCATTATATTCTTGGGTGTGTGATTTTGGGCCTACTTTATGATATGCATCATGTAGATTTTCAATAATTTCATTATTTTAATCATTCATGTTAGATGTTATTCATCTTAATGTTCACATTATAGGTCTCATCTTAATAAAGTTTATTAATGAAACAAATAACTGACATCTTTGATTATCATAATACAAATTATGAAATAAACTATCTCAAATTTGATGAGCTAGTCTTCTCAAATGGTGATAAATTTTTTTATAATGCATTGGTTCTAAAATATTTTCATAAACTTCAATTAATTTCTTGTCTTTTCTATACACAATTCTAGGAGGTGTTGTTAATGGTGTAATTTGTTGAGAGGGTGTTTCAAAATCATTACTACTTTCATTTTTTAGAGGTAGGGTGACTTTTTATTTATTGTTTATTTCATCATTATATGTTTCCATAAAATTTTATTGATTGTTAATTTCATCATTATTTTTTTCCATCAAATTTTAATCATTCATGGGGGGTGAAACATCATACATAGAATCATCATCAACAAAATAAAAAACTTAAAACTTTGAATGTAAACTTAAAGCATTATCTAATTCATTATTGACAATTTCACTATTATTCATTTCATTAAGAGAAAAATCATCATTATTCAATTCATTATGATCAATTTAATCATTTTTAACTTTATTATTATCAATTGGCCCATTGTCAATGACATTTTGATCATCAGGGTTAGGGTTTCTACCTTATCTACCATGAAGTTTTTGCATTTGTATCTTGTGTTTCTATCTCAACTCTTCTAATTCCTCTGGTGTTTTATTATTCAACATCTTCATCTTCCTTGAATGTGATCTATCACCCATCAAGGATAATTGATAACTTTTTTAAGGTGGGGTCAAAAGTGCACAGGTACCATAAAAGTACATAGAAAATGTTTATGGTGACAAAATTCTTGATTTGGGTTAAAAATAGATAATAAAAAGTGAGTTTTGTCTATATTAATAATAATGTGATCATTTTATTCTTAATACTCAATTTCAATTAAAAAAAAACTTTGATAAGTGAGTTTTGTCTCCATTAAGATTAATGTGTTCATGTTATTTAATAATGTAATCACATTATACTTAATATAAGTTGGGGATTAGGGATTAGGGCATTAGTGGATAAGGTTTAGGGTTTAGGGATTAGGGCATCACTATATGGGGTTTAGAATTTAGGGAATATGGAATTGTGACATTAAGGCATAGGGATTACATTTTATGTTTTATGGAACTTAAGGATTAGGTATTAGGGCATAGGGTTTAGGTTTAGGTTTAGGTTTAAGCGTGTATATAAGGTCTAATAACTCTATACCATGTGAAACTAACTCTTATAAAGAAGGATGTTAATTATAGATAAATCAAATTGGTAAATAGGGAAATTTTATGGTTTATAATTTAGGTTATAATGTTTAGGGTTTATGGTTTAAGGCTTAGGGTTTAATGTATATATGATTTAGGGTGTACAAAGGGTCCACTATGTTTTTGGTCTTAATTAGCCCCCACATCATCATAGATTGCTCATAAACTGTAAACCATACATGGGTTATAGGGTTTAAAATATATGGTATATGGCTTGGGGTTTAAGACCTATAAGGTTTAGGGTTTGGGGTAGACAAGGATAATTAAGGACATTTGAATCACTTTAACCTATTTGTGACTATAGAATGTATTTTTGGGTTGTCATTATACCCTATGTCATCATGTAGATTGAGTGAATTAGTCAAATGGGGCAATCGTTCATGTAATTTAGGCTAAATTGAGACTTGAGCATTTGATTCTTAGTCTAAATGATGTTAATTTGGGATAAAAGATTGGTTCACGGTGTAAATAGTTTATATTTATGGTTTAAAGTTTTGAGATTAAGAAATTTAGGGATTAGGGTATAGGTTTTAGGGTATATAAGGTAAAATTTTGAATACAATTGGGGAAAATTTGAGCTCCTTGAACCTAGATATTTTAGTAAATAATGGGATTTCAATGTCAATTCACCCCCACATCATCACAAATTGATCCAAATATGTCAATTGTGGTAATGAGTGATGTGATTTTGAGCAAGTTGATCCCTATGAACCCAATTCTTACTATAAAGGATGATAATTGGGGTTAAATTAATTCATTTAGGGCTAAAGAGTTTACACTTTATAGGGGTTTAGGTTTAGGGCTTATGGTTTAGGGTTTAAGGTAAATGGTACGAGATTTATGGTTTAAGGTATAAGATATAGGGTCAAATCACTAATGTAATTGAAGAAAAATTGAGCTATTTGTTCACCTATTTGTGACAATTGCCTTCATGTTTAAATTTATGATAAAATTAGGGTTAGTTAAACCAGACATGATGCATACAGTATACAATTGATTAAGAGAAACATTTGGTTTAGGGGATCATTTTTTCCCAAATCAGACTCTTGAGTGCACATATTGACTAATTGGATCAATTCATGATAGAATCAAACTTAATTTTACCATAATTTATATCTTGTTATTTAATGGGTTAAAATTAGCCTCAAATGCCTCCTTGATTAAATTAATCAAATCTTCAAATGGTTAATTATATATAACATGAAATTAGGGTCAATTTCATTCCGAATCACATCATATATGATTTAAAATAGGTTCATGTGGCTCATTTTGAACCTAGTTAGGGATTAGGGAATTAGTGAATAGGGTTTAGGGTTTAGGGATTAGGGCATTAAGGCATAGAGCTTACAATTTATCTCTTAAGAAACTTAGGGATTAAGGATTAGGATATACAATTTAGGTTTAAGGGTGTATATAAGGTCTAATTATTCTATGCCATGTGAACCTAATTATTACTAGAAAGGATGATGATTAAGGATAAATTGATTTCTAAATAGAGAAAGTTTATGGTTTATAATTTAGGGTATTACATTTGAGGTTTATGGTTTAGGGTTTAGGGTTTAATGTATATATGGTTTATGGTGTACATAGGGTCCATAATGTTTTTCAGCTCAATTAGCCCCCACATTGTCATAGATTGCTTGCCAATGAGTCAATTAGGATAATGAGTAATGTGATTCAATCCAAATTAATAGTAATGTATATAACTAATTATTACTTTAAATGATGTTAATTAGTGTTAAATTGATTAGTTTAGGGTTTAAAATATAGGATATAGGGATTATGGTTTAGGGATAAGGGTTTGAGACCTATAAGGTTTAGGGAACATAACATCTAATCGTAAATCTAATTGAGGATAATTGAATCAATTGAACCTATTTATGACTATGTAATGTGTTTTTGGGTTATCATTATACCCCATGTCTTCATACAAATTGAGTGAATTAGTCAAATGGGGCAATCATTGGTGTCATTTAGGCCAATCTAAGCCTTATGAACTTAATTCTTAGTCTAAATGATGTTATTTTGGGCTCAAATGATTGGTTCATGGTTTAAAGAATTTAAATTTATTGTTTATATTTTAGGGATTATGGCTTAGAGTATAGATTATAAGGTATATAAGGTACAATCATGAAGGCAATTTGGGAAAATTTGAGTTCCTTAAACCTAGATCTGTGAGTAAAGAATGTCATTTTGGGCTCAATTATCCCCTAAATCATCACAACTTGAGCCAATTAACTCAATTATGATCATGAGTGATGTGATTTTGACCAAGTTGATCCTTGTGAATCTAATTATTATTGTATAAAGAATTTTAATTAGGGATACATTGATTGGTTTAGGGTTTACTTTTTAAAGGGTTTGGGCTTAGGGCTTATGGCTTAGGATGTAAGTTAAATGGCATAAGATTTAGGGTTTATGGTAAATGATACATGGTTTAGGGTATAATATATCAGATATATGGTCTAATAACTAAGGTAATTGAATAAAATTTGAGTTGCATGTTCACCTATTTGTGATAATTCCTTCTTTCTTGTTTTTATGATAAAAGTAGGATCAATTAAGCCATACATGTTCCATACATTCTATAATTAATTGAGCCATAAATTTAGTTTAGGCTCTTAATTTTCTAAATTCATGCCCTTAATAACACAAAATGACTAATTGGATCAATTCATGATATAATTAAACCTAATTTTATTCTAAATCATATCTTACTCTTGAAGGGCTTCAAATTAACCTCAAATTTATCCTTGATTAAATGAATCAACTCTCTAGTTAATTTATATGACATGAAATTAGGGTTAATTTCACTATAAATCACACCATATGTAATTTAAAATAGGTTCATG
This sequence comes from Torreya grandis, assembly GCA_037957365.1. Classification (NCBI taxonomy): domain Eukaryota; kingdom Viridiplantae; phylum Streptophyta; class Pinopsida; order Cupressales; family Taxaceae; genus Torreya; species Torreya grandis. Next base: position 837,577 of record JARHVA010005555.1, read on the forward strand.
TGGCTCATTTTGACCATATCTACCTCCACAATTGAACTAATCAGCATTTGCATTCATTCGCTGATGACTTAAAGTTTATTGAGTTCAAAACCATCTTTTATACATGCAATTTTATATACCTATAAAAATTGCATATAAATAAGTAATGTTTCTTTGGTTAAATCAAGCTAATGAAATTGGAGCTGATCAACCCCAAAAAATCACATTTTATAGTCACAAAATTAGGTTAAAGGGGCTCAAAATAGCCCCAATTTACTTCATATGGATAGCTAGATTGAAACAACAAAGGCTAAATTTTGGCTATAAGTTTTAAAAAATGCATTTTTTGACATTTAGTGTTAAAGTTAGCTATGTCATAAAATGTATAATGTGTTACACCTTAAAAAAAAGTAATTATAAGTAGTAAAGTCAACATATTAAAATGCCCATAGATTTTTTTAAGTCTAATCTGATACCACACCACCTTAATTCACTATGTAATGTTAGGGACCTTTCCCATATGACATGAAAGAACACCACTATTAGGGATATTAATAACATATAATAATGTATATAAAATTTGAGATCAAGATTAAACATGATTTTTTTGGTGTTAATAATATATAACATGATCATGTTATTAACATGATCACATTATTAACGTGATCACATTATTAATGTGGTTAATAACATGATCTCATTAGTAATGCAATCACACTATTTGAATTCAAATTCAAAAACCAAGCCTTTTGGCTTGGGAATGGCTTGGATTCTTGATCCAAATGCTACGACATGACAATCTATAGCCAAGTCTAAGAGTATTGATAAAAAAGATAAAATTAAACTTCAATCACCAAATACACTACTAATTTCAATGGTAAAATTCAAAAACATAATACCGTCATGAAAAGTACACAGTCCTCTATATAAAAAAAATGATTTTTATAATTTTTGTACTAATTGTAGTTTTCAAACTATGTTTATTTCTAGCTATACAATTTTTAAGTGACTACATGCCACAAACATACATGCCTCTAAACGTTCATGTAATTCTTTTTGCATTGATCCAAGTGAGAATTAAGTTATATGGTCACAAACTATGCCTAATTCTACACACATTGAGAAAAAAAAATCATTTTTTTGAGGTAGCTAAGTGTGCCTCACATGAAGCTATCCATTTTTTCCAAATTTTAGCATATATTTACTTGAAAAATCCATTAAAAAAATTATTCATTGAAAAAATGTAAAAATATAAAGGTAACAAATTAGAAGATCTTATATAAATGTTCATCAAAGAGTTTCAAACAATAGTAAATGCTGCTAAAAAAATGGTGCACCGAAAGGCCATCTATGTACTCTATTTTATTAAAAAAATATGAGTTCCTTTTCAAATTTTATATGTTGGACATATTTATACTTAATCTTTTTTTAAAAAAATTAGTGTTTTGGAAACTAGACTTGAAATTCTACATTTCATGTTCTTACATCATCTTCAAATTTAGAGTGTAGATATCTCAAATTACATAGAGATGTTAATATTTATGAAATTTAATAAAAACCATGTCCATGCACAGGTAATTTTCTGTCCCCTAACTTTCTATACTTACTCCCATATTTAGCCATATTTCACTAGATTGACCTAGTCAATCCTATAGGTTCTCACTGACCTAGTTTAATTGGTTAATGCATGTTAAAACAATTAGACTGACCTAGATAATTCATTCACTTATAACTAATTTAGTCTTTTTTTATCATCCATTATACTCTCTCAATGTTTTATCATGATGTTTCTCTTACCACCCTAATTAACATCATGAAATCACCCATTATGAGTTTCAATGGGTGCTTGTTTCTTTTCTACCTTATCCATACAAGAATATATCCCCTCATGTTTCAATTACTCTTGACACTCATCTAGGTCAATGGAATGCAACATCATACACATCACTTAAATTGATGATTTAGTTGATCCCAACCTGAAAGATACTATTTTTAAACATAACTTTTATACCATTAGAGTAATTGATACTAACATATAGAATGTTACTATAGTACCCCTCCCATCACTAAGCTTGAGATTAACCCTCCCACTAACACCAACATTCCATGCTCTACCAATAGTAATCAAAATACACCTATAGATACAATATAAATTCTTTCTTAAATCATTCAACAAATGAATTCTATGGAAAAAACTAACCATCCTCAAATGTTCCAAATGAAAAACCATATATTACAATTGTAAATTCAATACCCTATCATTATCCCTCAAAATACATATAATTTTTTCCCTTCTCCTCTTAGATATGTCAATGGGAATATAATCACTCAACCTATCATGCATAACAAAATATTTCATTATATTCAAAATGATCTTTTAGCTTCATTCATAGTATCCATAGACATTGAAAATATTTATTCAACCATTAAGTATTATGGAACTCAATACAATGCTATCTTCATTAAATCATTTGTTAATCTCTATAAGGATTGGGTCTAAACCAAAACTTTTATTACTACTAAGCTTACTTTTAAAAATCTTATGAGTGATGATCTAGATTGGCATAATCAACTTAGCTAACATTTTATATAACAACAAGAGGATCTCATCAATGCTTTAGTAAAATAATTTAAACAAAATGATCTTCATTAGAGTTATCTCATATATTTAATCAATTATATGAAATCACCTACTAATTATGCCCATACTTTTATCAAAAAATCTAAATCACTATATCATAAATAAGATCCTTACATGAGAGATGAACATATTTTTAAACAATTTAATATTGCCTTTAAACTTTGTCTTGAATGCAAGGTTATAATATTTTCTCCTCAAACCTTAGAAGAGGCTCTTGATCAAGCTAAAAGTCAAGATTTCCTTATGAACCAATTTGAACCATCTCATAAATAAATCAAACAATATTTAAAAACTTCAAATAACATAACCACTAGCATAAATTATCAATGTAAGTCCCTTATAATTGAAATGGGATCGGTCAAATCCAACACTCAAACACCCTTCAACCTACCCTCGATTATGTCATATAATTAGTAACCATTTACCTCCATCTAAATATTTTATCTATAATAATAATGCTCTACCATAATGGTGTAATATAAATATTTTTTTTGGTTCCACATTGACATTGGCTATTATCATGAAGCTGCCATGAGATTATAAAATTTATGGTATCCTTAATGTTAGGTGATACATTTGATCATGAACCTATGATTAGACTCTGACATCCTAATTATATTAAATCTTCCCAATTTTTTTTTTTTCAAATCTACAAATCAAAATTCTCAAAAACCTCATTCCTCAAATCCCAATGCACAACACTCTAACAAAGACGATTGTGCTATTTATGTTGATTATACTCACTCTTATACCAATTATAAATATGTGAATGTAGCTAAAGTCAATTATCACCACAAATATAATCTCAAATACTATACTACCAAACCTAAGAAACCATCTACTAATAATCAAATAATTAAAAACACTAGCACTTCTCAGTCTACATCTTCTAAACTTTCCATTAGTGATGATCAACCTACCCCAACGAACCAATAAATATTTCCAAATAACATCCCAACTAATCAACCTAATATTTGTGGTCATTTTTCCTCTAAACCTAACTATAATTTATTAGTTAATTCTATGCATTGTAATATTCCTCTAATGGAATTATTAATATCTTATGCCTATCATCACAAGTTTCTTATGGAAAAAGAACAAAACATATATATATCCTCATCTAGTGAATTCATATTACCTATTGATACTCAACCTACAAAAGTGCATGCCATAAAATAACTTATTCTACCAAAACCTCCATAGAATTTACAAAGGAAGATATGATAAATGATGAAAAGCTATTTTGAATTGATGATCCACATCTCTTTATCAAAATCAAAATAAATAACATTTTAAATAGAATAGTTTTAGTTGGTGAAGGATCATATATCAATGTTACCTATCTTTTATCAAGTTAGCAAATTGGATGCACTAAATAAAATATCAAAGAAACTTAACTCACATGTTGTGGATTTGACAAAACTAACCAAAAACAAATTTGTTGCATTTCTCTCCCACTTACCATTGGATCCAAGACACTCCACACAAAACTTATGGTACATGATCTTATTTTATATTAAAACATGATTTTGGGTCATCCTTAGACTCATCGCATCTTCTTGTAAAAAATCTATTAAATTCATACGTAATGGGAAGCATTACAAACATGAGGCTGATCCAAATCCTTAGAGTATCCAAGTTTCCAATCCTAAATCTCAATATTTTATTCTTACTATAACCCACATGAATAGTCCTATACTTATTAAATTTATCAATATGCATTTAGATCTACATGTAACTCTCGCATAATAATATGATGATGAACCCAATGAACTATTAAACATTTACAATACAACTTGATTACCTCCCTATATTATAGAATGGTTCCCCCTTCTCTTCTTCCATGATATGGAACCATTATTTTAATATATGATACCATTGATAGTTCTCCCCCATCTAATATACATGAAGATTCTTGCACAAAGGAAAATTTATCTTGCAATGAATATAGGGTGGACAAACTCTTTTAATATCCTCTAGCCATGTCTCCTTACACTTTCAATAATATGGGACTCTCCACTACAAATGTTAAAACTAAAATATGTACAATGCTATATCTCAATCCTATGAGGATACCACATTATGGCACAAGCTCAATCCCAAAATTTAGATTTAGTACATTAGATAAAATCTGTGTCTTCAATCATGATGTCCATATCATTCATGTATGGTCTGATAGTGAAACAAAACCATAAATATATGTACTCCCCACCAATGAACCTTTTCTAGATATTCCATGGATCATGGAATAAATCGACCAATCTAATATAAACCAACCTATAATCCCTAATTACACTAACCAAAATAATCTAATAATTCCATATCCACTACCTCCCATCAATATTACCACATAAACCAATTTTATACCTATGATCCATAATCAAGTCACCACTAATGATATTAGTTCTCCCACTATCTTGATACCATATTTTATTGAAAAATATCACATCCCTACTCTTGAAATTAACTTAGATGCACAAGATACAAGTATTTAACAAATACATTATGAATTCAATTAATATCACAACCAAAATTTGGATATTAAAGTAGATGTTTGATATTATGGACCCTTACACACATTCCCTAATGATGAAGCCATATTATAATTACTATATGGTTACGAGCCTCAACTTTGATGCAAACATCATAAGCTAGGTAATTTTGAGAAAAGTCTCCTTGTTTCAATAACTTCATTGCAAATATTGACCTTAACACACATCCAATTTCTTCACTCCCTCCTCCTCATAATTTCCAAGATGGAAATGCTATGCTTATTAAATAAATGTGGCAATTAATTAGGGAACCACTATTATCCCTTGACATATTATTGTCTCCAAAGAATTTGATCCTAAAAAACATGACAATTTTAGTTTATTTTCCAATAAACATCATGAAGCATTCACATGGCCATATGAAGATATGCTTGAAATTGATACTAATATTACGGACCATAATATAATTACTTATCCTAATGTGAAACCCATGCATAAAAAAAAAGGTAAATTCCCTCTAGAAATTTATACATTATGTCATAAAGAGATCATCAAGCTTATAGATGCTAACTTCATCAAACAGGTAGATTACCCTGAATGGGATTCTAGCATTGTTCCCATATGTAAGAAAGTCATCATGGTTATTGGCATATGTATATAATTTTATAATATTTACTTGTCTTATCCAAAGGATAACTTTCATTTACCATTCATTGATGCCATCGTCACTTCCACCACTCGATATGAAACATTATATCTCATGGATAGTTTCTTTGTGTACATTTAGATTCTCTCTTGTCCCTAATATCAACATAAAACTATATTTACAAAAGAATGATGCACTTATTATTACATCAAAATGATTTTTGGTCTTAAATTTTGTGGTGCCACTTATGAATGTGCAATAACCCATATATTTCACAATATCATACATAAAATTATTGAAACTTAAGTATATAGCATTATCATCAAATCCAAGCATCAAAAAAATAATTTACATGATCTTAGTATCAACTTTGATTGTCTCATTAAATATAAAGTTAGACTCAATCCTTACATGTGTGCTTTCGATTTCACTTCGGATAAACTCTTAGGTTTTCTAATTTCTCTTTGATGAATTTAATATTGATCTAGACAAAATCAAAACTATTTTCCACATGCCTATTTCTCATTCTATTCTATATATATGAACATAGCTTGGTGAACTTGGGATGATATGATAATTTATTCCTGATACTACTTACCATATTTATTTAATAACTCCATCCTTAAGAAAAGTATAACTCTGAATTGGACTGATTCATGTCAAAAATCATTCAATAGCATGATAGAATCACTCCTACATCCTCCCACTCTTTAACCTCCTTTTAATGATTGACCTCTTATCTTGTATACTTCCTCTACCCCCATATTAGTTGGGGCAAAGCTGGCCCAACAAGATGAAATAGTCTATGTATATGCAATATATTATATTAGTCATTCTCTAATATAATATGACATACACTATACCAAGTTAAACATTGTTATCTTGCCATTTATTTCACATTTAAAAAGCTTTGCCACTACATGTTTTATCAAATAAATTATGTCATCATCTATTCCAATCCTCTTTGTCATTTCTTCTCAAAATATGTCTTACCCAGTGATAGGATTGGGAAATGGATGGTTCTTTTTATGGAATTTGACTTTTGAATCATTGGGAAACATTAAGTTAAAGTAAAATTAATCACTGACCAACTCGTAACTCCTATACCAACCATGAATCATCTTAAAGATACTCTTCCCAATGAATAAATACTATACATTGAAGGTATTAATCAAGTTATTTCACTCAAATATTAATTTCAAAATTTTATAGCTGACTTTGAGACAAATAATCTTGGCAAACTAGACAAATTCTATTTCTAAACCAAATCCAAAGTCATCATTGAAGAATTGCTTGAAGTTACAATTTACCTACATGAAGATACCTAGACACTCCATTTTAAAGGCATAAAATGTCTTCAAGAAACTAGGGTAGGATGTGTTTTACCTAATCTTCAATGCAAAACCATACCTCTTTCTCTCTCATTAACCTTTGATGTTACCAAAAACATGAATGAGTATTAAGTTCCAATCCTAGGCATGCAAGCCGCCATTGATTTAGACATCCCTTACCTACATGCCTTAGGTGATTCATAACTCATATGTCATCAAGCTAATAATGAATACCGACTTAGGAGTGCAAATATCATCACTTATCATCAAATTTACACCTCTCTTGCTCAAGAATTGTGTTAGCATGGGTATATGGGAGTGGAGTTAAATATACAAATGTAAATTATGTAAAAGGGAGAGAAAAATCATATGAGGCAAAAGAAAGAGAAAACTACAAATGAGAATCCATAGAGTCAGGAAAGAAGGTGAAAATCTTATATAAGGAAACATATGGAAAGGGTAAAGACATGACATTATTTTAATAAAATGTATCTTTAATGGCCTCATATTAGTTTAAGTGTGTTCTTCTTCATTTGTTTAGTATTTCCATCATAATTGGTTTCTTTATAGCTTTGTAATCAATTATATTCTTGTCCTGTAAAATGGTTCTGTTCTTGCCCCTAAATTACTCCAACAATGGTGTGGCTAAAATTCATATTCAAGATCAAGCCTATGCTTAATAACAATAAGAGTATCATATTTGTTTACTTGTGCTGGTTGTGATGGAATTTTCATGCATGTTGGATCCATTTTTTCAATAACTATGCAGTCTTGGGAGGGTCCATGTCTTTGTGCAAGATGCAAACTGATAGCGCTTAGATGCATGAATTTTGTTGCATGAATGTGGTAATCCTTGAAAAATCATTGATGTACATAATCCTGAGGATCTGTATTTTACTACATAACGCTATAAACAACAACATATGGAACTCTCTTTTGTTCTACAATGAATTGGAAAATAAAGTTATACGATAACAGTGATAGTAATCAAACTACCATGGAAACAAAGGCTGATGCATTCATTTGTGTTAGCATATTCCAGAGGTGGTCTACCAGATGAATACATATACATGAAGGCAAGGAAGGACCTGTTGCATTAGACTGTCGATCTCACATTCATTAAATAAAGTAACGGTTTAGATGGTATGAAGACTGTAACACAATAGTATAATGCATTGTAACGGCTCTAAGATTATGGCAGGTGGTCGTGAGAGTCAGACCTGGTCTCCTGCCACCTTCTTTGCATGACAATGCATTGGGTAGAGTAAAGAATGCGAAAATCTGGTTTGAATATTCAGGGAGCAAGCTAGAGATACGAACAAACTTTTCCATGGAAGATGTCCCGCAAAACTCCTTGGATATTAACCACATTAGAGATACAGATGTGACTTTTTGCATTCTTGGTATGAGGATTGACGTAGAAAATGACATCAAAAGTGAAATCCTTCGATGTTTATTGTCGCTTCTGAGCGGAGAAGTTCAATTGAATGGTGACAGATTCATTTCAAATGTAGCAGTAGCGTACGAGGCTCTAAAATTTGTAATCTCAAGGACCAATGACATAAGGTGGTGTATCTTTATACACAGTTTGATACCTTAAGATAAGGATCCAGATAGCCTCGAGGGACCTGTTACGGCTCAGCTGTAATTTCAGAACCTTCAAATCGATTTAAGGTAGATTATTTACATTGATTTGCACTTGGAATCGATTTCTGCGTGTTTCTGGAGTAAATTGTATGAGAAGGATAAGAGCCCCATTTTATATTGAAAGACGCACTACAAAATAGCGCTAGGAGTAGCTTATGGGATTGCTTACTTACATCATGATTCTGTCCCTGCTTTTGTTCACAAAGAAATGAAATCTAGTAACATATTGTTGGATGACGACTTGGAGCCCTGTTTAGCATATTTTGATGTGTCTTTAAGCTTGTGAAAAGGGGAATTCTATAGCAATCATAGCAGGCACCCATGGCTACATTGCTACAGAGTATGCCTACACATATAAAGGGAGTGATAAGAGTGACATGTACAACTTTGGGGTTATGCTGATTGAGCTTGTTAGCGGTAAACAACCCATGGGTAGAGTAGGGGCATTGTTCATTGAATCTCTCAAAAAAGTGTTACGAGGGAGAGTGCATTCGAGGTGTTGGATGAAAGGGAAAAATCAATGGTCACCTATTTCTTAGATTCCTATTCAGAAATTGGTAAAGCAGTGCAAGGTAAGGTGGCATGAGTCGCTCGATCCTTCCATTAAAAAGATAGAATGAGAAGCTACTTCATCTGACAAAGTTGACGCCCACACAGTGGACAATAATTTACCCAATTATTAGACGCACTCTTGTTTCAATGCTGGGAAAATTACGAGAATATTTTCGATGTGGCATGTGTGAAAGATGAAAACTATGAACCTACTCATGATCCTCGTAAGTTAAGGCGTGGGAAATAGATTCTAATCCCGAATCAAAACATCCAACGCCTGATCCAGTTGAGAAGGATGAAGATGAAAAAAAGATGTTATCTGAAGCACGAGCTCACTTGGCCAACACTCGAGGAAAGAAAGTGAAGTGTTTATGATTTTGTATAATTTAAATGTATTTGAATTTGTATTAAATAGTTAAATAAGCAACAAAGAAGAGGTCCACTAATTGTCGCTGAGATTAGTTAGATAGCAGCAAAGAAGAGGTTGAATAATTGTGGCTGTGACTAGTTATAAATTAGTTGTAATAGAGTGGGGACTTCAGTAGAGAGGCTATGGAGATTAGGATTAGTTAGGTAGTTATCTCAAATACATTGTAATAGCACAAAATTGTAAAAACTTTATTAAATAAGGCTTTTTGAGACTCGGTGCGAGACACCTTTTCTGTTAGGGTGATTGTTCGCATGGGTATAGGGAGTGGAACTAAATATAAAATGTCAATTATGTAAAAAGAATTACAAAATCATATGAGGCAAAAGAAAGAAGAAAACACAATTGAGAAGTCGTAGAGTCAAGAAAGAAGGTGAAAAGCTTATATAAACAAATGTATGGAAAGGGTAAAGACATGCCATTGTTTGACTAAAATGTATCTTTAATGGCTTCATATGGGTTTTAGTGTGTTCTCCTTCTTCCTTTTTTTAGTATTTCCATTGTATTTGATTTCTTTACAAATTTGTACTATGTTGTATTCTTGCAATGTAAATTAGTTATATTCTTTCCATTAAATTACTCCCAACAAATTCAAATCCTTCACCATAGCACCAATTCCATGAGAGCATAATGCCATAGTTGAATCATATGATTCGTATGTTGCTTTTTTCCAGCCTCATCAAGCTCTTCATGATTCCAGATTTCTCATCCACATACAAAAATCATCATATTCATTGCCAACCACAAACAATTCTCTTATCTACCACATTGGGGCTATAACTATCCAACAAAGCTTATGGTACAAAACATCACACAATTTATCAAGAATCACACTAATCCTACTCATAGTGATTCTCATGAAAATAATAAAATCCACAAACAATCTTACAAATATGTCTTACGACATGACATCCTATACTATCACAATTCTAAAGGTACCTTACTTTATTGTGTCAGTCAAGATGAAGTTCCTTCCCTTCTTGAACAAGCATATTGGGGAATTTGTGGTGGTCACTATAGTAGACATGCTACATCCCACAAATGCCTATGCATTCTATACTTCTAGCTCACACTTTTAAAATATGATATCTCATTTTTTTTAAATGTAATCCCTTCCAATTTCATATTGATCTTATCCACTCTCCTCTGGATGATATTCAAATAGTATAATCTCTTTGGCTTTTCACCATATGTGGATTATATCTCACTGGTAAATTATGTTACTCTCAAGACAGTCATGTCTTCATCATCATGGCCACAAAGTATTTCACTATGTGGATTGAATCTATTCCCCTTTTTTATGTTACAAGTATCACTATACCAAAATTTATACTTACTAAAATATTTTGTTGCTTTGGAATTCCCAACACCATTATTTTTTACAACAATGAGATTTTCAATAATAAGGATATGAAATAATTATATGATAAATTCAAAATCATCCATAAATCTTCCACATCTTATCATCCCCAATGCAATGGCCAAAGAAAGACCATTAAAAATTTTCTTAATAAAATTTTAGAAAATACAATTTAATATTATTGTTTTGACTGGCATCTAAAACCTTATCCTACACTTTCGGCTTATCTCGCTAGCATCTATATTGCTACTAGGGCAACATCATTTTATTTATGATAGAGTTCTAAATCAATCTTATGTCTAGAAGTTGAGCTATTGTCCTTATGTATTTGTCTTCACAACATTATCTTCAAATGAAGAACTTTGTTAATCTTTTCTACATGCTCTAGACCACCTTGATGAGAAACGTATGGGTTCTTTACAATATAATAGGCAATATAAAGCTTGAACTGACAAATGACATAATATAAAGGTCAAAGTTCATACCTTGAATGTTTGTTACTTAGTCATTAAACTACACTATACCCATGAAAAATAAGGTAATTATGCTTGTAAATGCTTGTGTTGTTACTTGGTCAAAATCATTATTGTTCTTAGTACTTATAGACTACAAATTAATGGACATATTTTCAAATATACCACTAATTCTCAAATTTAAAATAAATATTTTGATTAAAATTTAATTTCTCGGTATTTTACATATCTTTCATATATTTATATATACTATGGTGCTAACATTGCTTGCAGGTTTTTCAAAAACTCCTAAAAGTGTAGCATTGTATCCATTTTAGTATCCTTAGTTCATATCATTGGTACATTGGTCTATCTATATTCCTTCATATCTTAATTCATGAGTTATATCATATGACCATGGATAGGACTTATCGATCCTCATAAATATATTTTTGTTTCTCTTTTATTTAACCTTCAAATCTCTTTTGAGTTAATAGTTTCTAGCTTTACAAACATAAATACCTTATACACCTCCTTCATTTTCTTCTTGTGAGTTTTAGTGTAACACCCTTGTATATGACTAAGCCTTCCTCAAAAAATACCATTATTTACTATACACATCCTTTCTTTTTACACAACTTTAATTTTCCTTTTGTGAGTCTCACTGTAAGACCTTGGGAAGTACTAGGCCTTCCTCATAAATATTCATTTTCTAAATTACTTTCATCTACAAACTCAGCTATGTGTCCTCCCTAAAAACATTGGTAATGGTTTTGAGTTGTCACTTAATATTCTTAAAATCAGTCATAATCTTTTTTAGTAACAAAATAAAACAAATTATTCTCATGTCTAAATTCACTTACACTATTCCTTATGATGGTGATTTATACTTACATGTCATTATACCATGTTTAAAATACACATTTTTTTATAATTTGTGGTAAATCAATAATTCCTATTTCAATTCCATCCTCTCTTCTATTTCATCCAACTATGGGCACACCAAGGTCAGTTTTAAGATAACACTTTTATCTAACATGCAAGTACACATCTCTTAGAGACCATGCTCTCTATGTTTTTTTCCTAGACACCAAGTGTATGTTATCTAGTGATAGTGATATGTAACACCCATGTTTAGTTTTTAGAATCCATATAGAAGAGGAATAAACAAAATACATAACACTAAAAAACAAATCATTAAAATAAGAAAAAAATGTTGAAAAGAAAAAAAGTAAATATTCAAAAAATAAAATCACACCAAAATATGTATTTATTAGGCATATATCCTATCCTAGTGGAGTATTAAACTCTAAAATTGATCTCCTAATATATACAAGGTCCATTGGGGTGTGGTAGGCTAGTAGACTATAGTAGGGAGTCTCATACTTCTAAAAATATACTTATAGTTCCAATGTACTTTTTCTCACTTGGTACCCATTATTTGCATTAGACTAACAACTCTATAAATGGTCTTGTGTAATTCATAATACATTATGATAATGTAGGCACATTTTATTTTTTCTTGCACAACTACCCTTCATGGGATGATATTTATACTTCACTAGTTAACCCATTTTTTTATGGATAGGGAGAGTTCTCTAGAGTCCTTAATGTCCAATGGTTTTCTATAGGAACAATTTGATTTGAGTGTCTTGTTACCAATAAAGATTATTCACCTTAGTTCCACCTTCATTTCCACCACCACCCATTTCATATTATCTATTCTTCATCTCTTTCATACATGCTCAGAATAAGATTATTTTTGTTCATCTAGCATTAGAATAGAAGCATCATCTTTGACTAATTATGAAATATTTTCTTAATCATTTACTTTTCCTCATATAATTACCATTGGTTATGATTGATACTATGAGTTTATTTTTCACCCTTTGGGTAACTGCACAAAATTGGGGGATAAAAAGTGGCCTATCCATGGATATGATTTTCTTGAAATTTCAAACATTTGAACTTTTGTAGATAATTTAAGATATCTTCACTCCAAATTTAAATATGGTGTAAGAACATGAAATGTAACATTTTGTGTTTTGTTTCCAAAAGATATTTTTTTAGAAAATAGTTAATTATAACTATGTCGAACATCTAAAATTTGAGGATGAACTACTATTTTTTTAAGAAAATAAAGTAGATAGATAGTCGTATGATGCACTAATTTTTTTACCAATGTTAAATATTGTTTTAAAACCTTTGGTAAACATTTAGATAAGATCATATAATTTTTGACCTATATTTTTTTAATGACTAATTTTTTAATATGAATTTTTCAAGTAAATACATTTTGAAAATTGACCAAAAAAAATGGACCGTCATCCATGCAGCACACCTAACTACATCAAAAAAACAAAAAAGCATTTTCTTTTTTATGTGTGAATAATTGGGCCTAGTTTATGACCATATAACTTATTTTTCACTTGGATCAACTAAAAATAAATTACACGAACATGTATAGGAATGTATGTTTATGGCATGTAGTGGTATAAAGAAGGTATAGTTAGAAATCAACATAGTTTGAAACCTTAAATCAGTCCAAAAATTATAAAAAAACATATTTTTGAGAAGACGAGAGAGTATGCATAGTGATGGTATTGAGTTTTTGAATTTTACAATTGAAATTCATAATGTATTTGGTAATAGAGTTTAATTTTATTTTATTTATCAATACACTCAGACTCGACTGTAGATTGACATGTCCAAGTCTTTGGCGTAGGAATATAAGATATTATCAATCCAAAAGTCTTTATGTTATAATTAAAATTGAACTACCATGATCACATTAATAATGTGATTGTGCTAGTTAATAATGAGATCGCATTAATAATGTGACCATGTTATTTATTCATAACACCCAAAACTACATGTTTGCTCATGATATATTTTTTTTTATATGTTCTTATATGTTATTTAGACCCATAATAATGGTGTTATTTAATTTAATATAGGAAAGTTCCCTAACCTTGTATAGTGAATTAAGGTGTCATGGTATCACATTAGACTTCAAATATTTTATGGGAATTTTAATATGTTAACTTTACTACTTATAATTTCATGGTTTTAAGGTGTAACTAATTATACATTTTATGATATATCTAATTTTATAATTAGATGTCATAAAATGCACTTTTTAAACATATGGCCCAAATTTAGGCTTTGGAGTATCAATCTAGTTGTGCATCTTAAGCAAAGCAGGGCTATTTCAAGTGCTTTCAACCTAATTGCATGATTATAAAATGTGATTTTTTAGGGTTGATCATCTCCAATTTCATTAGATTTATTGAAGAAAAGAAACTTTATTTATTTATATTTAAATTTTGTATGTATAAAATGTGTTTTTTATCTCAATAAACTTAAAGTCATCAGCTAATGAATGCAAATATTTATTTGTTTAATTATGGAGGTAATTAGGGTCAAAATGAGCCACATGAACCTATTCTATATCATCTATGATGTGATTTAGAGTGAGATTAACTATAATTCCATGTATTATATAATTAAACAAAGAGTTGATTCTTTTAATCGAGTAGGCATTTGAGGCCAATTTAAACCCCTTCAAGAGAAATATATGATTTCAGGCAAAATTAATTTTGATTCTATCATAAATTGATCCAATTAGTTAGTTTGTGTAATTAGGGGCATGATTTGGGAAAATTAAGCCCTTAAACCAATTTTATGGTTCAATTGATTGTATAATGTATGTAACATGTATGGCTTAACTGACCCTATTTTTATTAGAAATACAAACATGAAGGCAATTGTCATAAATAGGTAAATAAGTAGATCAAATTTTATTCAACTACCCTAGTGAATGGAGCTTATATCTAATATCTTAAACCTTAAACCATGTACCATTTACCTTAAACTAGAAACCTTGCACCATTTACCTTAACTATAAGCCATAATCCCTAAACCCTTAACCATTTAAATTATAGACCCTAAACTGTAAACTAATTAGTTTAACCACAATTAACATCCTTTATATAGTAATAATTACATTCACAAGGGTTAACTTGGTCAAAATTTCATAACTCATTACCAAAAATGACTTAATTAGATCAAATTGTGATGATGTGGGGGCTAATTTAGCACAAAATCATAGTCTTTACTCTTAGTTCTTTGTTCAAAGATCTCAAATTTACCTAATTTATTTCATGATTGTACCTTATATACCCTAAAACCTATACCCCAAGCCCTAATCCCTAAAGTTCATAATCCCTATTTGAACCCTGAACCAATATTTTTAACCTAAATTAACATCATTTAGACTAAGAATTAAGTTCATTGGGCTCATTTTGGCCTAATTCACACAAATGATTGCCCAATTTGACTAATTCACTCAATATACACAATGACATGGTATAATGACAATGCAAAAACACATTCTACAGTATTAAATACGTCCAATTCATTCAAATTATCCTTAATTATCTTTGTGATTGGACCATGTGTACCCTAAAATTTGTAGGTCTTAAACCCCAAGCCCTAAACCATAAACCCTATAGCTTATATTTTAAACCCTAAACCAATTATTTTAACACTAATTAACATCATCTAGAGTAATAATTTGGTGTATACATTATAAGTAATTTATCCCAAATCACATTACTCACTATCCTAATTTACTAATTAACAAGTAATCTGTGATGATGTTGGGGATAATTGAGCCCAAAAACATAGTGGGCCCTATATACACTCTAAACCAAATATACATTAAACACTAATCCCTAAACCATTAACCATAAACACTATACCCTAAATTATAAACCATAAAATTTCCCTATTTACCAATAATTTATTCCCAATTAACATCCTTTGTAGTAAGAATTAGGTTCTCATGACATAGAGTATGTATGTACCTAAATTTACTTTCATGCATTATTTTAACTAATATTCCTATTATTTGACACTAATTTAGTTCATCTCATTTATTATAATTAATTATGTTAATTAATCACCCCTTTTAGTCATTTATCTAATGTCAATCTCTTCATTATTATCCATTCCTCTAACCTTATTTGATCCCACTTCATCATTAATTTATCCTAAATCCCTATTATTTTAATCTAACAAACTTACCTATTACATGGGAATTTTAAATTCCCAATGGCCCATCTAATAGCCTAGTCTTAGGCTCTCCTACACTCTTAGTCCCTAATCAATCACCTAATCCCTATCTAATCCATCCCTAATCGTAATTAATCCCTAAGAAGATTATAGAATTGGAGGATTCTAGAATCCTCTCTATTATAACCTATCTTCTCTAGAAGCCTCTAAATCTAGAGGCTTTAAAGGAATTTTAAATTCCTTTTAATTCTCATCCATCTATTTTCCCAACCCAAACTCAAATATCCACAATATATATTTCTCTCCTCTTTTTAGTTAATCAAATCCTCTCCTCCATGGAAGGAAATAATGAGAAAATGTCTAACTTCTCCATGCCCATTTATTCAATGAATCCTTCATCAAACATCCTTAACATGCCATCATAATGTCACAAATCTGAGTCAAGGTCTATTAATCTAATATCAATCTATTTGTATTTTGTAGTTAATTTGATCATGGTGTAGATTACATAGTTCTAGGACTCCAATGTTGTTTTGAATTAGTTTTATTCATCCATTCCATTTGGTCATAATCGATCTATCACTTTACCTAGTAGTTTTATATTTGGGTTTTCAATTTACATCGTTAAATCCATATAGATCTCAACAATCATCTATAGAGTGATTAGAACTTATATACACCCTTAAACCTAAAATGTATGCCCTTGTCCCTAAGTTCCCTAAAACATAAATTGCAAGTTGTATGCCCTAATCTGTATTCCTTAAACCCTATGCACTAATACCCTAATCCCTAATTAGGGTCAAAATGAGCCATATGAACATATTTTAGATTATATATGATGTGATTTGGAATGAAATTAAACCTAATGCCAATTTATATATAATTAATCATTTGAAGAGTTGATTGATCTAGTCGAGGAGGTATTTCATGCCAATTTTAACCCATTCAAGAGCAAGATATGATTTAAGGCAAAGTTATGTTTGATTCTATCATGAATTTATCCAATTAATCAATTTTTGTTAGGGGTATGATTTGGTATAAATTAAGCCCCTAAAACAAATTTATGGCTTAATCAATTTTATAATTTAAGTAACATGTATGTATTGACTGACCCTAATTTTATTAGATATTGAAACATGAAGGTAATTACCATAAATAGGTTAACGAACAACTCATATTGTCTTCAATTCACTTCATGATTTAACCTTATATCATATACCTTAAACGCTAAACCTTGTAACATATATGTTAAAACCTAAACCATAAACCTTAAACCCTAAACCCTTTAAATTATGGAGCCTTTAACCCTAAACCAATAAATTTAACACCAATTAACATCTTTTATAGTAAGAATTAGGTTCATAAGGATCAATTTGGTGAAAATCACATCACTCATTACCATAATTAACTTAATTGGCTTAATTTGTGATGATGTGGGGGATAATTGAACCCAAAATCACATTCTTTACTCATAGATCTAGGTTTAAGGACATCAAATTTACCTCAATGACCATCACTATTGTAACTTATAACCCCAAAAACTATATCCTAATCCCTAATTCCTAAAATTCCTAATCTCTAAAGTCTAAATGATAAATATAAACACTTTAAACCCTGAACCAATCATTTTATCCAAAATTAACATGATTTAGACTAAAAACTAAGTTCATAGGGCTCAATTTGGCCTAAATCACATGAGTGATTACCCCATTTGACTAACTAAATTACTATGCATGATGACATGGGGTATAATGACAACTCAAAATGCATTATATAGTCACAAATAGGTCCAAGTCAATCAAATTACCCTCAATTATCTTTGAGATTTGACCTTGTGTACCCTAAACCTTATAGGTCTTAAACCCCATGCCCTAAAGCATAAACACTATACCCTATATTTTAAACACTGCCCTATATATGGGTTAAAATTAGTGAGCAATCTATGATGATGTTGGGGCTAATTGAGCCAAAAAACATAGTGGAACCTATGTACACCCTAAACCATATATACATTAAACCTTAAGCCCTAAACCATTAACACTAAACACTATATCATAAATTATAAACAATAAACTTTTCTTATTTACCAATCGATTTATACCCAATTAATATCCTTTGTAGTAAAAAATAGGTTCACATGGCATATATCAATTAGACCTTATATAAATCCTTAAACTTAAACCCTGTGTGCTAATCCCTAATCCCTAATTTCCCTAAAACATAAATTATAATCCCTATGCCCTAATCCCTGATCCCTAAACCCTATTTACTAATTCCCTCATCCCTAAATCGTATGCACTAGTGCCATAATACCTAGTCCCTAATATATATTAATTATAACAAGATTGCATTATTAAATAATATGATCATTTTATTATCAATATAGACAAAAATCACTTCTCAAAGTCTAGGTTTAACTCAAATCAGTTATTAATAATAATGTGATTGTGTTTTATAATGTGATCACATTATTTCATAATACGATTGCATTATTATTAATATAGACAAAATTCACTTTTTAACATTTAGTTTTAACCCAAATCAAGAATTATGTCCCCACAAACATTCTCTATGTACTTATATGGGACTTGCCATACTTGTGTACTTTTGACACCACCTTTGAAAAGCTTTCAATTGTCCTTGATGGGTGATGGATCATGTTCAAGGAACAAGTATATGTTCAAGAATAAAACATCAAAGTAATTATAAGAGTTAAGAGAGAAACACAAGATACAAATACAAAAACTTTATGGGAAATAAGGTACAAACCCTAATCTTGATGAACCAAATGCCATAGATAATGAGATAATTGACAATAAAAATTAAACAATGATTAAAATTACACTAATGAATTGAATAATTATGAAATTGAACATAATTAAATGAATAATACCGAAATTGACAATAATGAATTAGATAATTTTGGAAGCTTACATTCAAAGTTCCATGTTTTTTATTTTGTCGGTGATGAATCTATTTATGATCTTCACTCGCCATGATTGAGGAAAATTTGATGGAAAAAATAATGATGAATTAAAAATCAATAAAATTTCATGGAAACATATAATTAAGAAATAAACAATGAATAAAATGACATCTTCCCTATAAATAATGAAATTAGTAATAATTTTGAAACACCTTTTCAACAAATTCCACCTTTAACAACACCTCCAATATTTGTACATAGAAAAATAAAGTTCTTAACTAAAGTTGATGAAAATATTTTAGAACCAATGCATAAAATAAATGTCTAATTTCCATTCAAAAATATTAGTTCATACATAGACTCATCACCAACAAAATAAAAAACTTGAAACTTTGATAGTTTCTTTCATAATTTGGATTATGATAGTCAAAGATGTCAATTATTGGTTTCATTGATAAAATCGATTAATATGAGACCTATAATGTATAGACTAGGAATAAGAACATATAACATGGATGAAAACAATGAAATTATTGATAATATGCATGATACATATCATACTATTACCTTAAAATCATGCACCCAAGATTGTAATGTTGTTTGATGTATACTTACACCTTGTCTAGTAAGTGGCCAAATAGAGAAAAATGAATGATTTCAATAATAATCCAAACACTTAATATAAACAAAAAATCATTAATCAAAACAATTGCAATATGTGAAAGACTTAATAAACCTAATACTAAAGATCTTTGTGCATTCTATGGTAGAATTTTATGAAAGGACAAGGCTATAGCCAATGCTCTCAAAGAGTTACTTGTTTAATTTTGAAAGGACAAAACAAGAGTTTCACCCAATGCAAGAGATGTAGTGAAAAGAAGAGTTGTTTTTTTGTATCTAAAACATTTCTTGGATATGACTCAAACGATAAATTTATATTTTTTAAAGCTATTTTGAGATAGTCAAACCTTTTTTTTAAAAAATAGAATGACACATGAACCATGTGTTAATGTACATAACATGTTGAATTTTCAATGCACTATGATGTTTTTGGCCATATTAGTTGTACTTTGCATATTAATTTTTTTTAAAAGAATATGGCATTGAATTTACACCAAAATTAACTAGGAAATTTATTACAACTATTTTTTTATAAAAGATTGGATGGAAAAATATTTAATAACAAATCATGTTTTGATGGAAATTGTAGCATTTGTGGTGGATTGCCAAAATTTTAAAAATGAATCCATGAGGAGAGTATTAGTTCAATTGGAAATTAACTAGTTGGTTTAATCAAATATAAATTAGTGACTTATCATGTACAATATGGCAAAGAATATAAAATGTGTGATCTTGTTACAAAAAAGATTTAAAAAAAAAAAAATTGTTCAAATTTAAGGAGAAAATTATTTCTGGGTATCCAAGGCACACACATAGGGATAGATGGTTGGATGAAAATTTTAAGATAAGAAAGAATACATTCCCACTTGGTTTAATTGTTTTAGTAGTTGATTTTTTTGAAAGTTACACATTCAAACCCCAAATGGAAGTTCAATCGTAGTATTACAACTCATCACAAGTTTTCATATTTGTGTATATTTCATTCATGCATGCACCTAATAGTACAAAGAATTTTTTTTTTTTAAGGGAATACCATTTATATATGAACAATGATCAATAAAATTATTTCAATTATGTGCAAGGTTGTTTTCAGAAGTTTTATGAATAGTAGAGTTAGAGGAACATCACTTTCAATCAACATTACATTTGGCTAAACAATTTCACATTACACTTCAAAAATGCATACATGTTTTATTTCATGATCAAGATGCACATCACCACTAGTGTATAACATATTTAGAGTTTCACCAAGGATGATCATAGAAAAGGGGAGCATGATGCTGATGGAGCATGTGTACAAGAGTTGTCGTAATGGAGTTTAAATTTTAAGAGGGTACTGATTTGATAGATGCAAAAACTATGGTTGAATGCGGTAATGAGAACATGTGTCATAGTTCTCAACCAAATTATACTATTCATAATTTTTTTTGGTTAATTTAGGAATAACACTTGGAAAAGTATGATGATTATATGAATCTAATGGGTTCAAGTGAGTTCCACTCATTTCATATAAGATACTTAGCATGGTTTTGTTCTACATGGTTGACTCTATTTGTAATTACTATGAATCATAAGAGTGGGTGGATGATTGGATTTCTAAACCCATAATTAAAATAAACACAAATCAGGCTCCAAAAGCATTACAACTTACAGATATGACATTATTAGATGACTTTGACCATGTATCTGATCTAGTGTAGCTAGGTAGAATGTTTTTCATTATGTACAGTTTATTCTCAATATATATCTTCAAAGTGTCACTAAAAATTGTTTTTTGTGATAAAAATCATGTTTTTTTAGTTATTAAAAATGAGGAAAATGAATCATGCACATATTAATACTTGTGTTAGTGTGTAAAAAGAAAGAAGAAATAACTTACTAGTTATAGATGGAGAAAACATTGACTATCCCACTAGGTCAGTAGTAGTCACTGGAACTTGGTTTCAATGATATCCTATTAAAAAAATCATATCAATGGGTGTTTGAATATTTTAAAATACACATAAAGATATTTCACTATTCAAATTTAATTCTTGTAATAAATATTAAATTACAAAAATGTCATGGGAGGCCATTAAATAAGGAAACTATGGAATGTTTGCGAGTCAGGCCATGAATATATTCTTGATACTATCAAGGTTATAGAAATTCCTAGTGGCTTATTAGATTTAAATACATAGGTACATTAACTTTAAAAATGTATATGTAATTAATTTTACCAAATGTTTTGTATTTTCTAGGTAGTACATATGATTTTTTTAATTACTTACTAACAATTTTTTGTAGGTTAGTGATGCTAGATAAATTTCAACCTTCACATGGTTGGCACTGTTAGTAAATATTATCACATTCTTGAAGCTAAAATAATCTTGCTAAAGGCACTTATCAGTTCTCCTTGAGATGAGATATCCTTGAATGAAGGAAGGCACAAAAGGAACATCATGGCTATTTTAAACGTTTGATGTGATCAAATGCCTTCATGAGTTGACCTGTATTTGGTAATGGTTGTCTCATTGATTCCTTTTTGATCTTAACTCACCATGTTCTTTCCTTCAATGCTTTATTTATTCTTCAACCAACTTGTTTTTAACTCCCATGAAGTAGTTCCATTGTTATAGGGTAGCTTGAAAGACATTCAATGATTCTTTGACTCAATCAAATGACTATTTGATTGCTCAAGGCATATGGGTAGAATTCTTTACATAATTGAAAGCATATTTCTTAGGAAATCATGGTTTAACTATCTCCCAATTAATCATTTATTCCTTCTTACCTGGGTATAACTAATTGCCAAATCTCAAGTTGCTACTCTCTCATTACATTCACTAGCATCTTCATTATATTGAATGATTTTCATTTTAGGATACCCACTTATTTCCATTCCTCCACCTTAATCATGAAAATTAAGTTTAGGAATCTTTTGACGTCTTATTACGTCTCAAAATATGATTAAAAAAAACCCCAAATTAGAGCCTAGTTTCCTTAAAGAGGCAAACTAGCTCCTCTTTAGTATTGAATACAATAATCCACCTCATTAGTTTAGCCAATGTGGATAGTGTAGATCAATATTAACTTTATTATTTACCATTATGTGGTTTTATTTTACACATGTTTTGAACTTAGGCTTAAAAACTACATTTTTCTTGTATTGGGAATGGAATTCTTAATGTAAGAATGGGTGGTGGGTTTGTCACTCGGGCCAAATTGGAGGCCAAAATCCTGGTCATAGATGTGATCATCCTCATAGAATGTTCTAATAGTGATAATTTTTGGCCTAGAAGCATTGTAAAAAGAGTTTTGCAACCACAACATAAAATTTGATAGCATTTATTGTTCATGTTTTTGTGCTCCTAAATGGTAGTGAAAATACACTTCAAATGGATTTTAATGCCATGGTAGTGTGATCAAATGTTATTTTCCTATCTATATGTGATGAAAGTGATATATTTTCAAGTGGAGTTCCTGGAGGAATAAATGTAATTTGTAGCCCAAGAAGTTGCCTATTAAAAGCCAAAAACTTGGATTTTAGGACCCACCATTCTAGCTTGACAAAATGATTTCCCTTGAAGCTTAGACCTAGTTTATATGGGATGTGATTGGATGGATTAAGTATTAAGAGTATGAATTTTATGGTTCATGTAAATGACTCACAAGTTTCATTTTACGCTTGTTTGAACATAAGCTAAAATTTTACATTTTTCTTGTATTGGGAAGGGCATTCTTGAGGGTGGAATGGGTGGTGGGTTTGTCAATCAGTATTGATGGGAGGTCAATAAAATTTTATTATACATTATCCATCCCGTCATATGTTTTTTTAGTTCCAATTTTTTGTTAGAATTCATGAGAACTAGAGTTCTAAAACCATAACTTAAATGTTGACAACATTTCTTGTTAGTGTTTATACGCTCCTAAACGGTACTATAATTTCTATTCCAAGTGGATTTAAAATTTTTAGAAGTGTGATAACATATAATTTGACTATATAGATGTGATAAAAGTGATTTATTCTCAATTGAAGGTTTTGGATGTAGAAATGGTAGTTGGAGCTCAAAAATTTGCCTATTTAATGCCAAAAAGTTGCATTTTAGGACCCATTATTATAATAACTTGTCAAATAAATTGCTCTCAAAATTTACACTTGAGTGATATGGATTGATATTATATGGATTATAAATTAATGGTATGGATATTACAGTTCAAATAAATGACTTAAATTTTTTTATGCATATTTAAACTTAGGCTAAAAAACTACATTTTACTTGTATTAAGAAGGGCAATCTTGAGGCCATAATTGGTGGTGGGTTTGTTGATCAAGGCTGATGGGAGGCCAATAAATTGGTAATATATGTTATCCATACCCATATAACATGTTTTAAGTGTTATTTTTATGTCAGGAAGCATCAAAATGAGAATTATACAACCACAACTTAAATTTTGACAACATTTGTTGTCAGTGTTTTCATGCTCCTAAATGGCAGTAAAAATGCACTTATAGGTGGATTTGAATGTTTTTTAAGTGTTATAATATATAATTTTCATATTTATACTTTATATAAGTGATATATTCTCAAATGGAGGTCCAAGAGCTATAAATGGCAATTGGTTCTCAAGAAATTGCCTATTCAATGCCAAAAATTTGCATTTTAGGACCCATCACTACAACTTACTGAAAAAATTACTCTCTAATGATCCAACTAAGTTATCTAGGGTGTGATTATAGGGTTTAAACAGAAAATGTATTTACTTTATGGTTTTTTAAGATGAATTACAAGTTTCATTTTACTCATGTTTGAACTTAGGCTAAAAAACTACATTTTTCTTATATTGAGAAGGGCATTCTTTAGGACAGAATGGGTTGTGGGTTTTCATTATGACCTAATGGGAGGATAAAAACCTGGTAAAATATTTTATCTCACCCCCTCAAAAGTTTTGGTAAATCTAGTTTTTAGTCAAGAAGCATCGAAATGAGAGTTCTGCAACCATAACTTACACATTGACAATATTTGATGTCAGTGTTTCTACACTCGTAAATGGTAGTGAAAATGTAAATTTGTGTGGATTCTATCATCATGACATTTTTATCACATCTAATTTGAATATCCAAACATATATATATATATATATATATATATATATATATATATATATAATATACACTCATGTGGAAGTATCGAATGTATAAATGGAAGTTGGATCTCAAGAAGTTTCTTATTCAATGCCAAAAAGTTACATTTTAGGACCCATCACTACAAATTGTCCACAAGATTGATCTATAAGGTTATAATTGAGGGATTTGGGGTTTGATTATATGGATTAAATATGTATGGGATAGGTTTTATAGTTCATAAAAATGATTTACAAGTTTTGTTTTATGCATGTTTGAATTTAGGCTAAAAATACATTTTTCTTATATTGGGAAGGGAGTTCTTAAGGACATAATGGGTGGTGGGTTTATTGTTAATTAATAATGGAAGGACAAGAAATTGGTCCTTGGAATTATACCCTTGAGTCTGTTGGTAGTGATTTTTTTCAGCAAGCATCGAAACAAAATTTCTATAATCATAACTTAAACTTTAACACCATTTGTTTTTAGTGTTTTTGTGTTCCTGAATGGTAAGGACTCAATCCTCAAATAAAATTTACATATTATTACTTCATTTATCCCTATTTAATAAACTTAATACCTAATACATTTATGCATATTAATTCCCCATACTCTCTTAAACCACACACCCCCATGCAACACTTTCTCTCTCCTTTTTCTCACTCACTTTTGCACGAAAGTGTATTTTAAGTGTTCAAGGTGATTTGGAGGCTAGAATAAGTTTGTTATATAGACAAAGATCAGTTTTAAAAGATAAGTTGTATGATTCCTACCACCCTTAATGAATAGGCCTATAAATTTATAGAACTATTAATGGGTCTTGACTTGGCTCTAGAGACCTCAATAGGGAGTTAAAGTATGTTAGGAGTGAGTGTTGAAGAGTCATAAAATCATCTCAATAACATGTATTAGGCATATTAGGCCAAATATCCATTTAAGGTAAAAATTTAAAAAAATTATAATAGAGTGTGGAGGCCTTTGAAATTAGATTGATTTGGTTGAATGAAGGTTGGCTAGGTTGATATAAGAGCTAGAGGAAGTGTTCTTGACAGTATTATAGAAAAGGAAGGCATATATGCATAAGAAATCCTAATAAATATATGGTGATAGAGTATGAAGAGTTAATGATAAAATGGGTATGTTGGAGGATATTAAAGGTGATGTAGGAGCATCACCAAATACATATAGAATCTATGTTCACAATAGTCTTATGTAATTATTAAGAATTATAAACTAGGTCAATTTAGTAAGTTTAATTTGAATGAGTAGGAGACAATATAATAAATTTTATTAAATTAATGAGATTGGTTTATACTATAAAAATTTGATAATCCTTATCCCTAATGAGGAGTAACCATACAAGACTAACCAAATATCTTAAAAGGACAAAAAATATCATTTTTGAAGAGGTTAGAGTGTATGTTATAGGTCTAACTCAATGGCAAAGGATTCTTTAAATGCTTTCTTGTTGCACATATTAAATAGTTTTTAGAATTATTTCATGTTTTAAATTGTTTTATCCTTTTATAATATTATCCTAATCCTTTCATATTGACTACAAGCTTAAATCTCAGTTATATTCGTGAAACCCTCATAGATTCTATATGTTTACTGTCATAGTCAATTTAGAGTCTTATTTACACATGGAATCTATTTTATGAACTCAATTAGAGTATTATAATATTTTATTATTTTTTTAATACCAATATGCATGTTCTATATCATATAAAATCCCAACAAGCTCTATGAACTATCAATAATTATCTCTCAACCTGTAGAAATTCTAAGTAAATCTAAAGTAAGGGTTTCCTGACTAAAACACCTCTAAAACTCAAAAGTTTGAATAATAAGTTATGAAACTTTGTGATAAACTAGGTAATGTATATCAAAATTTATTAAAAGTATAATTGGGTTGACAATAGGTTTTCAATTTTAGTTGTAGAGGACTATTCTCTTATACACCAGTAGAAGACCATTTTTGATAAAGTTATGCATAAGGTAAGATGAGTTTTTAGTTGATTTGAGCTATATAAAATTGGATAAGAGTTGTAAAATGCTATAATTTCTACAATAATATTATAAAAAAATTAATATTTACAAACCCTAATTTTATAAATTGACCTATTAGAGCAACAACTAGGTCTAAAGACCTAGAAACTTATAAACATAAAATTTATAAATGAAAGCTCAATCTCTTATAGACCTATAGTTTATTGATTTATTATATGTTTTTAAACCTATATAAGTAAATGATTTTTCATAATAGCTATCCAAAGTGTGTTAAATAATTATTATTCAAAGGAAGGAGAGCAAATCTGAGAGATTGGTGACTAGTTAAGAGCAGACCTAATGAGTAATTGACTAGTTTAAAACAAGATTGTTTGAGAGTGGATTTTGAATCAAGTTGAGAAAATGAGTGGATAAGTGAGGTTGTAATTATTAATGAGCTTATATCATATTGATAAGACTTTCATATCCTTTTTAAACATAGAAGAGTAAACTATGCATTAGGTGGTATTAGGGAATGATAAAGGGTTTGGCCAAAGGTGGATCAGTGTCTCATGAGTGCATATTATGTTTCAAGTCACTGAGGTTTCCATTTATCAGAATAAATAGATTATAGTCAAGTTTAGATATAAGTTCATCTATAAATTATAAAATTATGAACATGATTGGGTATGGGCCTTAAGTGAAATCAAATTGTATGCTAATGATCAATTGAAAAGTTGTAATTTTGTGATGACAAATGCAAAATAGATAAGGGTGTCATCAGTTATTTCAACTACACACAATCAAATATTAAAGTCAATTTTAAAAGTATGGAAGATTAGAGATTTATAGCATTGAAATGAACAAATTTTTTATCCTCGTGTGTAGAACCCTAAATGCAAGATCTAATAGATAATTTTTTAGAAAATCAAAACACCACTATATGATAACATTATAAATTAAAATTTGATATAAATTAGATAGATTAGCATAATTTAGATGAAATGTCTAAAAAAATTATATAGGTACATATGCATTGTTAGTAATACATATATTTCCATGATAGGCATATGAAAAATTATAACATCTACCAATATAGTATCTAATGTTGGGTGAATGTCATATATGTATATACAATGCAAAAAATTGCATGCATTATCGTATAGGCATACAAAAAAGAACATGTCATTTAAGACATCCAAATCATCAAATAAACTCCCTCTCCTTGCCTTCTTGAAAGAATACTCTCCCTGGGATGCCATGTTGTAAGATAGAGATCCCTCTAATGCCTTATATTTCTCCAAGGTCTGACTGTGTGTCCTATGCTCATAGATTTCTTACAGCTGAACATGTTTAAATAAAAATATTATTATAAAATTAACAAAAAATACATTTAACCACTTATTAATAAATTAGTTTTAAACTATAATAAAAATTATTTAAACATGCCCTTAATGCAAGCTCATGGTCCTACTCAATCTATTTTTGATTCTCTAACGAGTTAATGGTTGGCTCAACTATTCGAATAGGAGTTTGAAATAGGGAAGAGAAATGAGAAGTTTCTCTACTAATCATATGATTGGGACTATTAAAAGTCTTTGGAAAATCCTACATACACAATACATTCACATAAGTTATGTGTTTCCTAAGCATGTAGTAAAATTATTAAAAGAAGTCTATTTTTACAATTCAAAATTACATGTTAATATATACCTCTATTAGCACCTATGTGGATGACATTACAAAAATAATGCCTATGTTTGTCTTGACTCGTAGTGATGGATGGGTGTCTACTTCATCCATGAACTAAATGTAAACAAGGTCTCACTTTTATATCCAGTATCAAAGATGTATATTGTATGTTTTTATCCTTTATTAAGCCAAGTGTGTACTTAATAACACTATAATTGAATTTTTATATCCTTGATAGATAAAGTTAATTTAAACTTACATGGAATGTATACATAGACTAAATGTACATAAAACAAGAGATTAACTCAAAATTTTAAATCTATATAGGTAAAATGTGTCATCCTAATAGAGTCAAATGTAGCAGACCATAGACTAGTAGCTAAATTTGATAATGTAAGTAATGGCCATGCCAAATAAAATGTTATAAATGTCAACTATGATGATGAAGGCACCATCACCTCTTGGTACATAAAAAATTGCATATATATTACTCAATTTATATGTAGATTAATTATTATCTAAATTAAATTTGTCATTATAACTTAAATTTAACATGATGTTTATATAAAATATACCCGCATCTATGTAGTGGTTTATGTTTGCACCAAATGTGCATGAAAAAAAATCATCACTAATAATTATATTATCTAATCCTTCTGAAACACTAGTTCCATTGTCATCAAAAGGTCCAGTGAATATAAATCTAGAATATTTGAAAGGGTGGGGTTGGGTATGCACACTAAGTACTATAGCTCTAGCATCAGTCTATGAGAGCCTACTTGTATGGTAAATGAGTATATTAGTGAGTTAAATAAGTGCATATAGTATGTTGATTTCCATGACTTGCCGAATTATAGAGGGGATCATCAGTTCAAGTCACTTTTGGATATGAAACATTGTAGGCCGATTAGGTGCATGATGTGCACCTGGCCATTCTTGTAGAGAGCCTTTCTCTTAGCCCTAAAAATCACTAAAATAAAAATCATTCAGAATATCATTAAGGAAAAATTAATAGTGGAGTTTCCTCAAAAAATACATTGGAACATTATTGTTGTTACATGGTGTATAATTTAACACCATCCACCATCAGTCCCTAAAATTAATTGTGATTAAATTATGTTAGAAATAATGTATTGGAAAACATTTTGTAGTTACTAGAAATGGTGCATTAGTAGCTAGGTCAATGAATAAGTTAAAAATAGAAGCCTTTGTTATATCTTTATTCTTAACCTCATGTGCTGATAATTTGTTAGCATAATAAGATCTACAACTATCCTATTATGAATCCCATCTATCAATTTGACCTAATAATTTCACTATGGATTTACATTAATAGGTGCAGTGGGTGTTGATGGAAGTGGGATCCCTCCATTTTCCATAATGTCATCAACTATACTCTCCTGACCACTTGGGGGATTTTGTGGAAGAGGGTTAAGAGGAGGGCTAGGATGAGGAAAAAGAGGGTTAGGTGGAGGGTTAGGATAAGGAAAAAGAGGGTTAGGAGGGTTAGGGTGAGGAACAAGAGGATTAGGCAGAGGAACATGAGGGTTAGTAGGATGGGCTATTTAAAATAAATAAATTATTAATTAAATAATGAAAATAACAAATTATTAATAAAATTAATAAGCAATGAATATGTTTTTAGCACTTACCTCTTCTATGTGGTGACATCATCAATTAGTGGCTTCTTGGGATGAAATTTAGTAAGGATTGGCCTCATGAGGGCAAAATACAATCACAAAGTGGAAGAGAGTGAGGGAAAATATAGAATGTAAATGCAAAATGAGGAAATTTTATGGTCAATTCCATTTTTATTTTATTTTTTGTGACATGGGGAATGTGATTACATTATTAACATGATTTTGTTCTCTATTTTAAAATAGCGCAATCATTTTATTAACACAATTATGTTATTTGTTTTAAATAATTTGATCATGTTATTTAATAGTGTGATCTTATTATGGATCGGTAATCACCAAGCCATAATACAAATAATATGATTAGTTTATTTATTTAACATGATCACATTATTAAATAACATGGTCATGTTATGGGAGATGTCCATGGAATTGTCCCCCAACTCTGTGCACATACCCCTTTTTGCAGACAATTTCATTCCATTTCTTTTCCATCTCCATTCAGGTTATCCATTTTTATTGATTATGGATTATTACAAATTCTTCATTAATATTGTTTAAATTTCTATTATTTTTCTACGTTTGTTCAAGTATGTATTTTTACTTATCCTACATTAATTTTGGTTATATTAATTTTGTTTCATGTGTCCCTAGTTTGATCTAGTTGGTTACTGTTATCAATCAAATTTAGATCCTTTGAAATGTTGTTAAATCCTTCCAAATTTGATGTAACATGGAAACACCTCAAGTTTATGTGTATGCTATTGGAGAGGTGAATCTCTACGTTAAAGGTATATCTCCCCTTGATGAATCACATGGGTTCAAACACTAATGACAAGGAGAGAAACCTACTCTAATGGAGGTGATGCACCAAATATGATTTTTCTATTACCAACTAACTAAAATTTCACATTAAACAAGAGACTAACATGGACATGACATTGATCTAAATATGCCTCTTTACATGAATGTTTCTCATGAATATTTTTGAAGCAAGCTTGAGCTAGGAGGACTAGTCAAGAGGTCATGAAATGACATTGATGAAAATATAACTCACTAAACCCATAAACATTCCATTCAAACACTTTAATATAGATAAAAGGAAGTTTCACATTGAACATGAATGTTAAACAATGACAAGCATGCTAAGGAAGCAAGACTATCACTTAGCAAGATCAACTAATCAATAATGCATATTGAAATTAGTCCATAAAGAAGATAAAACTAGATTATTATTCATTGACCAAATGCTACAAATGGGTAGGGCTTCAGCATACCTAGGGAGAGGATACAATATTTTCCAATTAAGGATAAATATATAACAAAAAGTTAGAGAAGGAGAGAAAGGTGTAGAAGAGAGAGAGCAATGATGACTTTCAATTAATTATGAAATTAATTACCTTCTTTAGGAATTAAGAATAAAATAAAAAGAAAATATTTTAAGACATGTCAATTTACTTTGAAAGTAACTCCATGAGGTTGGTGAAGATGAGAAGAGAGAGAAATCATTGAGAAAACTTTGAGGTTTGGAGATCAGCCACCACAAAATAATAGAGTTATAATTGTGAAACACCCTTATAAATGTTATGAACATCTTAACACCTTTCTGATCCCTAACATCTCTGATTGACACCTATATACTTCTCTCTATGCCAAAGACACTTTCTTGATTATTTAATTAACAACTTGTTTGAAATGGCCTTGGAGACTCTTGACACCTTCACACTAACTTGAAAAATGGATATTATCCTTGATTGATCTATCAAAACTTTCCTTGAACTAGCATCTCCCTTTGACACCTAACTTTTCTATGTTTACTTGCATATCATGAGATTATCATCAATTGATCAAGTAGACCAACTAGAAAACTAGGCCTAGTTTCTTGACGCTTGTCACTTGGATGGCCATAGACATTTAATATCCCTAAATCGTAGGTGAGAGACATACATGTAAAGTCTCTTTGTCCTTTGAAATATCATGAGGACCCTAGGAGAACTCAACCTTATTTTTTCTTCATCATAATAGCTACATTGTTTCGCATAAGCCAATATAAGAGTATTTTCATCACACATATCTATAAAAGTGATTTAATAGATGACAAAGATGAATTTTAAGGTCTATGATTTTAAACAACATCCTCATATACCCTTTAGAATTATTCACATCCCTTTAGCCATATTTAAACCTTCATTTCTCCTTATAATCCTACAAAAATGGAGCATTTATTACGTCTGTATAGGTGAAAATATAGAATTACTATGTGATCAAGACCTTGTAAGAGTCTTCAACATGTTCCAACTATATTCAAGGCCAATTCAATGAATTTGATTAAAATTTTCTAAATATATTTCCCATCAAGCTTCTATTAGGGTTTTAGAGAGGTTTAGGGAGGTTTAAACTCTTAACAGTAGTCCATAAAGCTTAGGCCTTCAACCTATGAACTAATGACACTAAATTATATTATACAAGGCCACTCAACCTTCCCCAAATGCTCAGAAATCCATATATATATATATATATATATATATATATATATATATATATATATATATATAGTTCTATGCACAAGAAGGTGCTCCTCAAGTGATAATTGTACATTTTATGCACTCTTAAGGTAATTTTAGGCCAAAATGGCTAATTATGATCTCTCCTCTACAAATAAATACTTATTTCACATCTACAACTCCCTTTGATACACTTCCACATTATTTTTAGGTTCTATAAAACCCTTTATTATCCTCTAACTTTAGTCTCCAAGTAGTACTGCTTTGAGAAGGGTTTAGGCCAATAGGAATAATGATAGTATTTATATGTTTTGTCCTCAAAAGGACTATTTCGTATAATTTGGACTCAAACCCACTAAAGTGGATGGAGAAAATTTTCTCCAATTTTTTTTTCTTATGTTCCAAATAAAATGGACTATTTTAAACCATTTGGGCCATATATCATTTTGAATGAATTGGGCTATTTTGAATAATGTGGACTTATACCTCATAAAGTGGAGTGGAGAAAATTTTCTCGAAAAAGTCAATTTCATATATTCTAAACAAATTAGAGTGTTTAAAACCATTTGGAAATATATCATTTCAAATAAATTAGTCTATTTTAAATAAAATGGACTTATACCTGCTAAAGTGGAGTAAAGAGCATTTTCTCCAAAAATAAATTTGTTATATTTGTAATAAATTTCACTATTTCAAAGCATTTAGGCATAGATAATTTTGATTAAATAGGTCTATTTTGAATAATTTATACCTATACTTATAAAATGGTCAATGATTCAGAAGAATATTTTTTTGAGAAAAAAATAAATTTGTTTTTTCTAAATAAATTAGACTACTTCAAACCAGTTGAGCATATTAGATCATTTCAATTAAATTGTGTCATAGATAATAAATAATTTGAAATTATACCCAATAAAGTGGAATGGAGAATATTTTCTCCATAAATATCATGTAACTTTTCTATATTCCAAAAAAAATTAATTATTTCAAACCATTTGGGAGCATATAATTTTGAATAGATTGGACTATTTTGAACTCATGGAACCCTTCTCGGCCTTCATAACAATCATTTATCCTTTGAAGTAGCTTTTATAGTTTAGACACATGGCACTGTTTGATTGGCCAAATTATGGATGAAAACATTATAATTTTGAATCTAGTTCATTTACATAATAAAATATCTCAATGATAATAATTTGTTTGTTGTTCATTGGGAAAATATTTTGAATGAACATGTGCCCATATAATAATTCAATAATTTAAGGGAATCGCCAAGCATAAATCAAATTGTACTAATAACAAGATCAAAGTAATTCTAAATTAGAATCCATTATTTTGAAATTTATTCAGAAGTATTTTTAAAATAATTTAGAATTGATTTGTGTGAAATTGATGATATCAATGTTTATTACTAGAATTATAGTTTATAATCAGTAAATACACTTGAAAGAATCATGCAAAGTTACCTCTCTCTAAACATTGGTTCACAACTATTGGCATGATTTTTTTTTTCTCCCAAGAATGTGATGATTAACATCATTTTGATTCTACGATCCTTTTCATCTTTTTGACATTGATTTGTAGTATATCTACTTGATGTAACATAACTCATTTTCAATTTTTGATTTGTAACACAATTTTGAGAATTACAATCAATGAATACTGTGTTGGCAATTAAAAAATCATCTTCAAATGTCCCTTTAAAAATAACTTCATCCAATTTTTTTATGTTTATATTGAATGGCTTAGAAAAAAATTTCCCTCAAACAAACATGAAATTTGAACTTGTGTAACCCATGCCTTGAATGAGTATCATCTAATGAATGTCCTCTATCATTGATCAAATGCCAACGTGAGAAAAATACTGTAGTGATACCTTCAAATTTTCATTGTAATTATCTTGAATTTAGTTTGACATATTTTCAATTTTATAATCTTCTTTTCTTCCCATATCATTCATTTAAGTATCTTTTGTTTTGTGCACAACACATAATAAGTCATCCAACCCCAAAATCAATAGTTTTTAAGATGTTTGTCTTAGCCCCTACTTCAAAATATCTACAATTTGTTAAAAAAGAAATGAATCATTTATTAATAACAATAATATATTATAAGAGATATAATATGAAAAAATTTAAGAAAATGTTTTACATTTTACTAGACTAGTCGTTATACAATTTTTTTTTGCATTTCTTATTGTAACATAAAACATAATGCATTTCATTTTATTTTTTGCATTTCTTTATATATTATAAAGATTCATATAAACACATATAAAAATGAATACATTCTTAGGCACTTTGTAAATATAATACTCATTATTCATGGATGTACCATTTATATTGCCAGTTTCATAATACACATATTTATATAAAAGTTAATATTGAATACTTATAACTTGACCATAAATGTATCATAATTTGAATCAGTCTAGTTTAGCCATAACTCATTTCTCATAGATGTTGATAGGAATTTAATATTTTTTAACCATTATCTATTAATATTTTTATAGTAATGACAATATTAGCTGTAACTCTTATGCATACCAAAATATATTTATATGTTTACATATCCCATCACAGGAAAACAAAATTGGATTTACTCTTATAAGCCATGATTCACTATCACTAAATTCAAATCAGAATATAATACACCTTAATAGTTAAACCCCATTCATATACTTCCAATAAGGCACATCAAATTAAAAATTGTTTGAATCAATAACAATATAATTATTTCGAGC
Organism: Torreya grandis; assembly: GCA_037957365.1. Taxonomy (NCBI): domain Eukaryota; kingdom Viridiplantae; phylum Streptophyta; class Pinopsida; order Cupressales; family Taxaceae; genus Torreya; species Torreya grandis. The sequence goes on from JARHVA010005555.1 coordinate 873,396, forward strand.
ATGTCAATATACTTTATTTTTTTTTAATTGATAAAGAACACTATCATGGATACTCTGCAGCCAAATTTATTCTATTGAAGACATAGTATATCACATATTGTGTTATTTTAAACTAGATAAATTAAACATGGAAATACATCGCAATGGGTAAATTAAACTTGTAAACAACATTTTAATGGGTAAATACAACCACATTCAGTCTACACAACAATAAAATGAACCACACTTCCAAATCCCAAGCTAATGCAAGTCTACATTTTATTGTCTTCTACAATCTCCTATCCATGAATAAAAATTCAATTGTAATGTGTTTAAATAAATAAAGTTAGTTAATATATTCTAGACTTGTATGAAATTGTGTAATTACGCATTTATTGAAAGGGGTTTTCACTTTTTTTGGGTTTTTTGGTAGATTGTATGGGTGCACTCTTTCATTAAAAATTTGGTTCTTTATTCCCTATTAATTACTATATAATTTAGTAACTAAACATTCTCATTATAAATTGATTTTATATTATTATTTTAAAAATATGTTTTATGCTAAAGTTTTACCTTGTGTTTTTTTTGTGGAGGTACCAACCTGTAGAGCTGTGTCATTGGTTGTTGTGTTGTAGACACAAAGTGTTAAATCTGTGTTGTGTACTATTTTAATTGAGACAAAAATAGATGAATAAATACTCTATCATTATTATGAATCATTGATAAATAGAACCTTATATAATTGAAAAAATATGCATGATCTTAATATGTTACCTTCTTCATCTTGTGATGTGTCATGTTCATTGATATGATTTTTCATTATTATTGTCTCCTCACTTGTATGAAATGTCATTGGTGCTACACAATGAAAGATTTTTAATATATTATGTTTTAATAATAAAGCATATACACTGATAGATTGTTAAGATGTTATATTTGGAAAGTGAAGCATGATTATAAAAAAATTAAAAAAATGTTATGCATCTGGTAGTGATCAAAGCGGTTGTTATTGTATTGGTTGCTCTAAATTTGTCAAAAAAAATTAAAATTAAACATTAAATATCATTTATTATTTAATTTTGTACAAACACACACCAATCCAACTCTTGTATATACCCTTAAGATGTCACATGCATCTAGATCATTGAAAGTAGATATAAGTGTCTCCAAAAATATGGTATCTAGATCATTTGTGAATAGCCTTCCTATTTTTTTGATCCAATCTTTTAAAATGTTGGCACATCTTTATAGATGTCAAAACTATCCTCTAATCTAGTTTATTGAAACTGGAAGCAGAAACCTAGAAGCTAAAAATGAGCTAGATCCTAACAAAAATTGATACCTATAATATGTGTCCAATCAAATCCATAACTATCTAGACCCCATAGTATGACACTTGTATCTTGCATGTAAGATAAATCACCAACACATAAATTCTTGAGAGACATCTAAATGGTAGGATAATGTTCTATGTTATGGATGATGAATACATTGAAGGCCCAAATAATAATTTTTTCAATCAATGCCTGAAGAAATAGGTGAATATGTTCTTCCTTAAAAACTTCAATGAGATTTAGAAGATCAATGATTATCAAATTGGTGTTCACACCAAGAATGAACATTTCACTAAAACCTTCTAAAATAGATGGCCAAAGACAAGGGGGGTCATAATAGTAACTGAATCTTTCTGTATTTGTCTCAACAAGCTAAGCTCCATCATTTTGTAGATAAATTTTCAATATGATTAATGAATATTGAGATAATACTTCCTAGCCTTTTTTGTTTCTTTAAATACTCTCATTCATCACACACAAATTGTCAAACCTTTTCATAGAAATTTATTAATGTTCCTTTAACTCTTAAGGTGTGATTGTTTGGTCTGGTGGTAGTGTCATATCATGGTTGCTAAAATAATCTACAATTTTTGATAATATTTTACTTTCTAGCTTCACCTTTTTGCACCAATTATCCATGTTATTGTACCTAGGGATTTTCCAGAAGGAAATAAAACCTTTTTTTAATAAATTTTCTAGTTCTACTTTTTGTTTATTTGAAATCCCTTGAATATTTCTAAGTACTATTGTACTAATCAAATTTAAATATTTCTTATCTAATATAGGTAAATTACCAATTTCAAACAAATCAAATCCCTCATCAAAAAATACCAAATGGGTTATTCCATGAAAAGAAGGCATTTTCTCTCCTGCAGTTGTGCTGAACAATTCATTTATGTGAACAAATGTTTATCTTGTTTATGTATTTATTCTATCTTTTTATTCCATATTTCAAGATTCTTCCAACCTCTCAATTTGATAAGGTCATGTATAAGTCAAACTCTTTCTACAAATAAATCCTTATAAATTGTTCCGTCGGCTTCATTATATTGATTACATATTTTGTGCACAATATGGAATGGAGTACAAGTTTTCAGAAATCTTGCCCTTCTAAAAGAACATTTATTTCTCAATGATTGTGTATTGTACTCCTTTAAAATAATTGTCTGCTCTACTATAATTGTGTGTTGGCCATATGGAATTTTGAACTTTACAATTTTTTTTCTCCATTATATCTTCTAAGACTTCCTTTGATTCAATAAAACTGTCACGGTTGATTGAATCAAAAGGAATTAACAAAGCATCCTTCATTGGAACCTCATTAATTTTACAAATGAATGAATTATATCATTCATCTCTCTTTCATTTATATTTCTTATTTTTATATTTGCATCCCCCAATTCATACATTTGTACAATAATGTTCAAGGCGTAATTGCTAGAGGAAATATACCATGTAGAGAATTCATTGTGTATCTCATCATAAGTTTATGTCAATAAAAATGTTTTAAATTTTTTTTTGATATTATTTTTCTCCACTAGTGTGAGTACTTGTATGGTCTCTTTCAATTTTGCATACAAATATGTTTCCCTTGCTTGTATTGTTTTTTTCAATGTTGATTCTCTCATGTCTGTAGGGTATCTTAAATACATGTTTTTATGGTGGCAAGTAGAAGAATTTTTTGCCCCTTATTCATGTTTTTATTTCAACATGTTTTGTATGCCATTGAATAGATTATCTCTATCTATCAACCCAAACATTTTAAGGTTGTCATAGTTATTCAAATGAAATCAAATGTTTCACAAGAAGGATAAATATTACTTTTTATCAACTCTATTTTATAGGGTGTAAATTTAGTGAAAGTAGTTGTAGATTGATGGAGAATTCCATCTTAGACATTCCATACTTCCAGTTGGAATTAAAGGGCATCTTAAAGTTCATCCTTATCACAAGCTAGGATTTTTTCAATAAGAAAAGATTATTTTTTTGATGTAGTGCTAAATAAGTATTTATCTAGATACATTTTCGGCAGACTAATCAATTCAAAATACTAATCAACAAGAGCGATTTTGTCACCACCATAAAATGGAAGATGTTTATGTGGATTTAATTTTATTTTTGGTATTTTATATGATACTCTATCCAAATTCTTGTAGAGTGAGGCCTTGTTCTACCTTTTATCCAAATTCTCTTTGAGTGAGGCCACCTTTTATCTTTTAAGTGTGGTAATTTCTTTTTCACCTGAAGACGTTTTGAAAAGTAATTGAAATGATTGAAATATTGATCTTTTATAAAATATAAGTCATATATTGCATTAGTTCATGTAGTTTTCTTATGTTTGAGCAGTGACTAAATGTATCGACAAATGTTGATTCTAAACTACAATACAAAATACATATTCAATATTTGTAATATATACATTAACTCACACTATAATTAATAAGGTATAATCAAATCAAAAATAAATTATGTGCACCAGTGAATATAATTTAATGGGAAAAGGAATCCATAATTTTTTTCAAAGGAGAGAGATGAGGGGATTTATGTTTCTAGTATGTGTCAAAATGCCCATCAACAGGTACATTCAAGGTATCTCCTAGGAGACATGTTTTAATCATTCACACAAGAGCACGTTATTCCCAGATGATCATTCATGCCTATTTTAGCTATGTATTGCCAATTTTGAGATCATTCATCCCAATTATGGTTGTGGTGTCCCCAAAATTTGACACTTCAGGATTTTGGGGAACCCCCTTTTCTGTAAACTTTTGTATTTTGGTCTTATGTGTGTCAGTTATATTGCTTGAGGCCAGTCTCTTGAATAAATAATTTGAGTTATATTAGTCTTGTTTTTCATTTTTTGTTTAATTTCCTCAATTAATCCAAACAAGTAAATGCATTTTATTATAAACATCACTCAAATCCTTTTACTCATCCACTTCAGCACTTAAAGTAAGCTAAAATTAACTTAGTTCATTTTCAGTGCAAATTAGGTTCTCTAAGTTACTTCACTTCCATGAAAATAATTTAATTTATCCTAATAACCTGATTCAATCCTCATATAATAATTTATGTTTATATAATTACTTCACTTACCAAACTAAATAAGTTAAGTAGTCCTGAAAACTTGACCAACACTCCCTAATTCTAATCAAGTTTCCCAAATTACTTTACTCAAAAAAAAAGGAGTTAAGTTATCCTGAAAACCTAACTAATATTATATAAGACAAATTAATATTTAAAAAGTGATTTAATTATTTAAATTCATAATTAAAAGTATTTTTAGTTCATGAAACTAAATTACTCATGAACCTAGACCAAATCAGGATTCTAAAAGTGTTTTACTTCAATACTTAAAATAAGTACAATAATTAAAAGAGACCAATTAAAAAGGTAAGTAAAGGATGACATGGATTTTATATGCTTGTAATAAATGAATTGAAATTTATATAAATTTGATAAATTCCACCTCATTCCCAAGTCATTCAAACAAGTAATAGCCCCTGTGAACCCTGAGCCATGCATTTTTATTCTCTGGATTAATTTTGAGTGATTTTCTTCTTGACCCATTTGCACTTGAGGTAATTAAGTTATTAATAAACCAATTTATTTTTATGTTTCACTTATTTTGGGTTGTTTTATCCCCATTTTATTTTTCTCATGTTGCCATAGTTTTTCAACTATCGGTGTTGTTTTGCATTATTTTCTCTTTCAAATTATTGGTAAAAGTGGTTTTTTTTTTAATTGAAAAATTGAAATATCAAAATATATTATCAAATTTTATTTTAATTAAAAACATAAAAATTTAAAATCTTCATGAAATCCCTAGTTTTCTAATTTCCCTACCTAATCAGGTTTACCAGTCCCTCTTTCTTACTTTGGGTTTTTGACACCTAATAACTTGCCTTGAAAATCTTGATTCATAAAGGCCCTAGTCCTTAAAGTTTCCCATTGATTCTTGATTCATATCCCTTATCCTAAGTAATTGATGTAGGAAACCCTAAATTACATTAAAATATTACTCAATTAGGTTTCCCTTTCCCTAAACTTATTCAGGTTTCTTAACCTTCATAACTTTAGGATTTTACTAGCATGGATAATCTTACCTAAAACTTAACACCGAAAACAATTCTTCGAGTTCCTAAAATATTATTACTTTAGGATTTTGAACTGAAGTAACTCAATAAAAATCAAAGTCTTAACCCCGAGAAAACTTGTGAACAATCATCCAAGACCCACTTGAGTTTTTTTTGCCTTGTTACTTCTTCAGTTTCTTGAACTTACTTTCTTCCGGATTTTGAATCAAAGTAATTTGCTGTTAAAAAACTAAATTATTTAGATCTCAAAAGATATAACTTATAAATAATTTAAAATATCATGCTCTTATAAGACCTATTCAAGGTTTCTAATCCCTATTACTTAAAGGTAAGATACTTAGTATTTTAGAAAATTCTAATTACTTATAACCTAAAAGTTGTTTAGAAATATTTTAAAGAATAAAGAGTTAACTCCTTTCAAATTTTATAAAATAGTTAGAGAAGTTAGTGAGTATTTGAAAAAGACTTTTCAAGGTCATTAAAATTCTCCAAAAGCCAATGTCTGGATCAGAGAGTTCATCAAGGTTAGAAGAAGAAGAAGTAGTGGAATTAGAAGTATAAGGCAAGATCATTGAGGAGACCCTAGGGTTAGCACTTGAGTAGATTCTATAACCAAGCAAGAAGGGTAAATCAAAATCAAATAAGGCCAGATTTCAAGAACTAAAAAAAAAGTATGAATACAAAGGATACCCCATTGAGTCAAGTATTATTTCTAAAGTCACTGAAATATGTGACACAAATATAGGGCATGTCTCTATGACTGAGATTTTATGAAGATCAAGGGTTCCTAAAAAGACTCCAATCTTACACTCCATGACCAATAGTGAGATTCTTCATACTATAATTTTCCCAAGTTTAGCTCAGTTTCCTAAGTTTGTGTTAGAATGTGCTAACTACTATGACTATCTGACCAAGGTGGTAAGAGATGTTGCTAGAAATTTAGTTGTGAGGTTGGATGTTCAATACCTTATGTACTATTTATAGATCCCAACCTCACCAAAATTGATTGATATTTCAATGAAGATGGATGATAAGTAGTGTGAAACCAAAACAATAGAGTGTATTATGATTATGAGTACATATTACTTAAAGAAACCAAAACAACCTTCAAGGTTCCCCAAGCACATTGTTAGGTCAGATTTTGTTCAAAAAGTGGATGACATCATTTAGCTTTTCTACAAAATCTATGGACAAAAGAACACCAAATGGTTTTCACCTTGGATGTATGCCTATATTAGAACCATATACATGGCTCAGAGTTCTGCTAAGATTGACTAGGTGAAAATGATCAGTGATAACATGGATCAATAGTTGAATAATGTATTAAAAACCTTAGATTTAAAAATGACTTTATATCTTGTATATATAACATCCTCCAATGGAGTATTCTCAATATTAAAGACTAATGGTACACTATCAATAATACCAATATATGAATATTATTCTCAATTGGTCCTTTAATAATAGTACAAGAATTAAATTATAGTAAATGATGGTTTCTTCTATGAGCTTATTTGTAAGTTTGTGACATCTTTGAAGAATAAAAGAGTATCAAATGAGTTAAAGGATGGAGCCTTTATATATGGCTGCATTTTCATTCAATTTATTGTTTTATCATATCTTAGAGTAGGGGGTTTCTCAAGAACATCTATCAAGTTTCCAAGGTATCCAAGTGGATCCTTATGGAATTTTAGAAGTAATTGGTTGAGTTGCATGATTTGTTGTCTAAGGTTCACAAGGAAGCCATTAATTTTCGTATTGTAATTGACCATTATCATTTCCCCACTATTTACAAGGCAATAAATGTGTACAATGAGATGTATCATCATTACACTCAGACACATTTTAATGCTAGGGAAAATTTTCATTGTAGAGGTGCGGCACAAAATATAGTTTCCCTTGAATATATGCATATCCTAGCACTAGAAAAAAATTGGATTGATTATAGGGATGAGTTTTATTTAAGAATAAGGGATAATAATAGGATGACCATTGAACAAATCTATACATTTAACTTTTCTACCATTCTTAAGGATATGGAATATGATGGTATTGTTACTATTGATGCTTTCCATATAGTAGGAGGAGATAGTGCTCGACTTCTAGTGAATATTTTTAAAGATAATCACGATAAAACAATTTCAAAAAGTACTTCAAATGTTTTTGCAATGACTTCTAATTGGCTACTTGATAATGGTTATTACATGAAGGAGTTGATAAATGAGACTGCTAGAGTGGGATAGAAGAGGAAGGATATAATACAAGGAGAAAGTATTGAGATTTCTATAAATAAGTTAAAGATAGAGAATTTTTTTGATGATACCTTCTCAATGGTAAAAGATAAGGAACTGGTAAAACCAACTATTTGTATGCCACTATTGGTTTCTACTAATCCTATTTCTACTCCCATTCCTCCTTATATTCCCACCTCCACTCATTCCACTTCGACTGCACCTGCTTCACCACCACCACCTCCTTTGGTTGAGCCACCTACAGTTGAAAAATAACCTGAAGAAGCAACGTCATAGGAAATAATTTTTCAAGAGAATCTAGTAGTTGAAACTAAGAAGGAGGTTGTGGTTGAACGATAAAAAGACAAAGAATAAATAGAGGTTGAGTAAAGAATAGAAACTAAGGAAGTAAAGCTTGAAATGCAAGTTTATAAATCTACAAAGGAAGCTCAAGGAGAGATGGCAACTCAATAAATTCCTTCTCATGAACTAACAATTCAAAATAGTCACCAGCAATAGGTAATCATTCATTCTAGCACTTCCATGTCAATTGATTTCTCATCTTGGTTGGCTTCATAAACTACTCCTAGATCAAAGGAAGTGATCAAGCTCGAGGAGATAGATTTGAAATTATTGAAAAGTCTAGATAAAAGAGGTAAGAAATGAAAATCAGCTAAAGTAACTTCAAAGTTACTAATTGAATCTTTAGGCCAAAAATTTGCTTAATTAGTACTTCCTTCCCCAAGGAATGAGTAAACAAGAAGTCATTAGGAGTGACTTAACTTTTACAAGAATTACCCTTGGAGAAGTAACAATTTATACTTTGAAGGAAGACACTCAAACTTTCATTGATTCTCTTTTTAAGAAGTTGGATGAAGAAAAGGCTACCAAGGCAAAGCTAAAAGAATAGAATGCATAGTTATGTGAAATAATTGCTAAAGTAGCCAAATCTTTTCCCCAGTAGAAAATACCTTAGGAGAACCAATTGAGCCATAAGTAATATCTGAGGTAGAGTAAATAGGGGATAGGTCAAGGGATATAGATAAATGGATAGATAAAATGAAGCAAAAAGCCTAGAAACTCTTCCCAAGCATCCCAGATGTTCATCAAGAAATTTTGGATAAGATAGTTGAAATAAAAGTAGCAAGAACTGAGTTAAAAAATGTGAATGGTATTTACAAACTCCAATAGGAAAGTCTAAAGTAAAAGTGAATTTAAGTGAGAAAATTTTGGTTAAATAATAAATAGCTCCTTCTGCAAGAAAGGTGAAACAACAAAATTATCTCTTATCTTTCCATTTGAGCATATTACAAAACAGGGAAGAGGAGATGAAGAAATTAGAAGAAGATGCACATAGTATAAAAGTTGATCTTCAAGATTCCTTTTTGAGTGTCAGTGGTATTTGGTCCAATGATAATGTTCTAAGAATCATAGAGCAGTTAAATGAATAATTCAAGTAGTGGATAGACAAAGCTATAACTCCTTTCACAACGAAGTAAGTCAAAGATTTGAAGAAATATGGAGAGGAACTAAAAAGACATAGACCAAGGATTGATATAGTTAAATCTCAATGCAAGAGGATCGAGAGAGAAATCCTAAGATTGGAGACAAAAATGCATTCCATTACAAAACCATATGATGTAGCAATCCAATCAATGATATCTCAGCACATAAATTATAGAGAAAAATGTAGAAGATAGATTAATGAAGTAGACTCACTAGAGCCTGAATCTTGAGCAATTACTGTTGTCCTTCTCTTTTTATCTTTTTTCTTCATACACATTCTTATAGGAACCTTGTTTATAGTAAAAATTATGTAAAAGAAATATCATTTTATGATTTACTTTTTAAATTAAAATTACTTTTGTAAATTTCAATAAATTAATTAATTTGGCTAAAACTTCATTACTTAGAGTCATTTTTATAAAATTAAGTTACTTTATCTTAATTTGTGCCACATGCAAAGTGTAAGTAATGAATCCAAATAAGGAGTTCAATTTATATTAGAATTACGTATCTTGAAATTGGATAAATAGATGAGTAGGCGTATATGTCAGAGGGGGGGGGGGTAATTTTTCTTTTGGCAATTGTATAAATGGTTTAAGAAATCCAAGACTTGAGTTTGAGATAATTAGATTGTTTTGTATAATTTTTTTTAAGAAAGAATAAGAAATAGAATTGTTTCTGGAGAAATTTTCATGTATGAGCTCAATGAAGATAAATTGGTAATCTTTGAGTTATCTTTAAAGCTAAATTGAGTTACCTTCAAAAGATTTTGTAATATTGGGTGATATTTTGAAATATTTTGTAATACATTCAAGGCATATCTTAGGAGATACCTTTCAAACGTTCACAACAGTGGATTTCCCCTTCAAGGTATCATGTAGGAGATACCTTTCAAATAGGCACAAGATTGGATTTCTCCTTAATGGAACATATGGAATTTTCCTTTACATAGAAAGCACTATTGGGTGATATTTTGAAGGCCTTTGTAATACCTTCAAGGTATCTCATAAGAGATACCTTTCAAATATGTAAAAGAGTGGATTTTCCCTTCAAGGTATCGCTTAGGAGATACGTTTTAAATAGGCACAAGAGTGGATTTCTCCTGCAAGGAATAGGTAGAGTTTCCTTTACATAGAAAGTGTTAGTGCCTCAAATTTCAATAAAATAATTATACCCTATCTAGTGAATTTGTCTGATTATGGACTAAACTGAGTATTTAATTTTGTCTCATGTATCCTTTATCTATCCCCAAGTGTTCCTTTGGTAGGTTTGATTCATTTAAAAATTGGTTAAGTGCCTTATATCCTTCTATGCATGGCAAAAATGCTTATCCATTAGATTGTTTGAGCCTTAAATGTTGTACGTAGGTGAATTCAAGCTCACACAGAAACATATTATTGTTGATTCAATCTAGGATAAAAATATTTTTGAGTCCCTAGATAGAAAGTCCATGTTGCACCTTCAAAGTATCTTAGTGACTAACGTGGGGAATTATCGGATAAACTGAGTGAGAGACATATGGTGGTCTTGGGGAGGTATTTACATAAGTATTTTATGAAAGTGGATTTATACTATAAGGAACAAGTAGAATTTCCTTTAAAAAAACATATGGTCATGCAAAAGAAATAAGAGGGGGCCCACTTGATTAATGATCAAGCTCTTTGCAAGATATGATGGCCATCACTCTTTTAATTTGATAAAGCATGTGAAGTTTAATATCTTGGGAGGTCATGAAATAATTCCAAGTGGCATTATCACATTTAACGGTAGAAACTTGATGAACTTAAATTAGATGTTCATTCTGACATTGTTTAACATTTCCAAGAATGTTTTTGATGGTAGTAAGTCTGTCAAATTTAAGTTAACCTAATTTTCTAGCCTAGAGAAAAGGGAGTCTTATAAGTTTAATGTGTGATGTAATAATTAATCTTAAAGACATTCAACAAACAATGAGATTAAATGACCAAGATTGAAATCAACAAATCATGCTAAAGCTATGGATCTTAATCCAATGGTGTGAAATAAAAGAATAATTCAAAGGAAAATGGTTGGTTGACCCTCTAACAAATACAAAAATTTCCATGAGAAGACAACTAAATGAAGGCCACATCGGATACACATGGGAAATAGATGATGTAACTTATAAATACAAAGGTATAAAGGCAAGTCACAATTAGATCTTGAGGCATGAGTGAGCCTAAATCCTACCTATCTTTGCCATTAAAACCTTAGAAGCATAAAACTTGCATAAAAAGGGAAACTATAAGAAGTTAAACTATAATTGAAGTCTGATAATTTATTCCAAGTGTGAAAAAAGAATTATTAGGTGATATTTTTAAGGCCCTTATAATACCTTTAGTTTATCTCCTAGAAGATACCTTTCAAGCACAAGAGTGGATTTCCACTTCAAGGTATCTCATAGGAGATACCTTTCAAGCACAAGAGAGGAGATTGAAAGAACAAACACATAAATATTGTTTGAGAAAATAGGGTTTTCAAATTATGACACTAAAATTTTATAAAAATATATAATAAATATAATTTCAAGTACTTTACCTATATATTCTTAAATCAATTTTTAATAAAAAATAGTACAATTTTTAAGAATGTGTGTTGAGCTCAGGGAGGCCCTAGGTTGGCCTAAATAGTAGTGAGCCCTACTGTAAAGCCTAGTACAAAATGAAAATAGGTCAATGGAGTCAAACATGTGTATAAGACAAAAGTGGGTAGACTCAACTAGTTGTAGTTAAATATGGGTAGACTCATTATTTGGTTTAAATTCTATGGAAAATAATTGCACAATAATTACTTTGCACCTTTTTTGATCATCTTCATCATTTGGTGAAAACTAATCAATTGCATAGATTTAGCCAATAACCCATGCAATTCAAATGTCCTTCCTTATAAATTAATGAGGATGAATAGTTATTCAAAATTTATCTTGATTGTGCATAAAGTGGTGAGCTATTACAATCCAAAAAAAATGCTAGCCCCATCCATGATAATAGAGAACTTAAGATAATATAAAATTATGGCTAAAATAATAAAATGATCGATATTACTATGGTTGTTTAGTGCTTACTGATATCGAATATTATTTATTTATAACTTTTTTTATGTGTAAAACCAATAGGGACCCAAATGATGAATGTTAGGACGATTCAAGCTAACATTTTTTAATAATTATAATCAAATAATCTTTATAACTAATATATTTTATAGTTTCAAATTTAAAAAATTACACTTAATCATCCAGACCACCCAAAAGGACAAATTTATAGCCTAACAAAGACCCATTGATGTTTAAATCCTCTTTCTAGTTGGAATATGGTGAGACTAAGGACCATATTCTTTAAGTAGAGTAATTATAGCATTGATTAGTAATTAAATATATGTGTTTAATACATGAGACTAAATTAGATATGGTGAGATTTGCCTGACATGAATTATATGTTCAGAGAAATTAATAATTTAGGAAGGTTAATATATTTTATGTTCCCTTTGGATGTTAAAATCGTATTTAAGTAGCCTCATTGGTGGAAAAAATATCTAGTAGTCACATCATAAGAAATAAATCCTTGTTTAAGTAATCTCCGAGCATGTGAAATTAATCTGAGATTAAAATGGTGCTATTTGAGAAATTAATATTGTGCTTAGGTCAATGCCTAGATCATGTTAAAATAATGTGATATAGATTAAAATGGTGACATTCTAATGATTCATATTGTGCCAAGGTTTTGATGATGGTACATTTTATAATTTAATAAAAGATTCATTCTTGACTAGAACGTCATCATGTAGGAGTGACCTATTTTTTTACATATAAATAGACTATAGACTATTTAATATGTTTCAACATTAGTTTTATTATGAAATTGTAAAGGCCAAAGCATCAAATAAAATGGCAATCATGTTTAAACTAAGTTTGGCTTATTTGTGGATCAATATCAAAATACACATGAAGATCACCATACCATAATGGTAGAGTGATTTTGGATGCAATGAACCTTCACTCCACAAGATTAATGGTGATTTTATAATTTTAAGGTATTGTATTTTATATTCATTAATTAGTCTTTTAGTAAGTACATTTTTCAGATATGAAAGAGTTTTAATTTTAAGTAAATTTTGACAGGCATGACATCATTATGGAGCTGGAGATTCTGCTATTATAAAATTGGATGATAAAAATTTTGATGATGAAAATAGGATTTTGAAGCCTACCATGGAAATTTTGAATCCAAGCTCAACATGGAAATTTTGAAGCCCAACATAGAAAATTTGAAGCCCAACATGGCAAATTTGAACCCTGACATAGAAAATTTGAAACATGAAAAATGGAAGTTCTACTATTGTGAGTCTTGTGAATATTTGTAGTTGTGCAAGTTTGATAAAGTAAAAGTGGATGCTAAAAATTTTTTTTATGAAAATTGGAGTTTTAATCTTAACATGGAAAATTTAAAGCTTGACATTTAAAATTTTAAGCATGGAAAATATAATTTCTACTATTGTGAGTCTTTTAAACAATTGTAGTTGTACAAGTTTATGCATTGTAAACAATACGTAATAACATTTTAGGTGAATTTAATATATGAAAATTTTATGTTTTATTTCTATAACTCTACCCTCCACTATTTAATCTCTTCTTACATGTTTATTTTTAGCATTTTGAGCACTATTATTTCGTATGGATTATCCCCATAGTCTCAATATTTAGCTTTACTTAGTCTTGTTAGTTTTCGCCATCCTAGGCCTTCACATTCTATTTTTTCTATCATAGAGAGAAATCATAATTTATAATTGGTTGATCTTCCAAAGGTAAAGAGGTCAAAGGAGTCAAGTGTGTGTATAATTAAAAAAATGGGTAGATTGCACCAATTGTAAATCAATATGGTTAGACTCCTTGTTTGGTTTAAATTCTATGGAAAATAGTCACACACTAATTACTTTGCACATTTTTTGATCATCTTAATCATCTAGTGAAAACTAACCAATTGCGTAGATTTGGCCAATAAACCATGCAGTTCAAATTTCATTCTTTTTAAATAAATGAACATAAATAGTTAATCAAAATTCATTGTAATTGTTCATAAAGTGTTGACCCAATACAATAAAAAAAATTTAGACCCATTCACAATAATATAAAACATAGGATAATATAATATATAGTCTCCCATAGCTTTATACTATGGCATTTACTAAAACAATTGACTATACCCCCACCTATAATTAGGATTTGAAATTCTAGAGCTCGATAAATGAAATAGTTCATTTGAGTATCCAACTTAATATTAATGAATTTGTGTTTACTCATAGATTAAATGAATATATTCGACTTATATTTATTGGGGAAACTAACCACCTTAATATTTGGAGGAGTACTAATACCTAAAAGTACATGCTAGGAAATAGTAGGTTGGGAATATTCAAATTCATCCCCAGGTCCTTCTAGACTTTTGATGTGTGTCTATGTCAAGGATGTAATAAAAATATTTGACTAACATTTTTAAAATTATAGGGACAATAGGAATATGGTAGAGACACCTTGATGCTTCAAATAGTTTTGTTGGAGAGATTATGTGCTTACAACTTACCACCTTCTTGTCTGAAAATAAACCCTACTATACAGACAACAAGAATATGGTAGTGACATAATCTACCTAAAATTATTATGATGTAAAATTCTTTGTATTTTCCAATATAAGCCCAAACTCTTAAACAAATAAATGTATATACACAATGAGCGTTAATCTAAAGTGATTCATGTTAAAAAATTTCAAAAGGAGAGATTAAGGTAAGGTAGAAAAGAAAGTTCCCTTGCAACCAAAAATAACAATATATCTCCTTTGATTTATGTTAACAACCCAAATAACACTAGTTTAAATTAGAATACTTAGATCTAATTCATTTTTGGACCAACATTGGAATGATTGAAGGATGTGGGATGCTTGTATCTATACTAGACCTCTAGTTGTGAGGCTACCTCCTCTAAATATATGATTAATAATTCAACTCAATTATTAATTCCAATCTCAACACCATTATTCATACATAACAAGATCCTATTAACTTTGAAAATATGCAAGACCTTATTGCTTTAATGTCTTGACTATCAACATATTTTCTTAGTCCTTTAAGAAGTTGTAGGTGAAGATTTCATGAAATTGAATATTCAACTGAGTTTGGCTCCTTAAGGTCTCCTCCAAATTCCATAACTTAATTCTTTCCTTTTAGATTGTTATTTTCTTCATATGTTCACCATTATTTCATTATCAAAATAAACCTATCCTATATAGACCAATATGCATGATTTGATGTCCTTTATATGGAATATGACTAGGTAAGAATATGCTTTGGGAGATTTGACAATACACAAATTACCCATGAGTTTATCTATCTATGATTATCTCTTAACAATCTCATTACCTTGCTTTAAAGTCTATACCTTTAAAGTCTCTATTAAGCATGGATCACCCACTTGCCTATTACAATGCTCTTGAAGCTAGTTGTAGATGTACATTTGTGTTTCTTTAACCCTATTCAAACCTCATATGTATCCCTATTGATCTGTATATTGAGGTTATTCATCTTAATAATTCATGCATTTGATGGTCCAAATAGCCTCCACAAGCCTAGGAAATGTCTTAAGATTACTTGACCCCTCACTATAGCAAATTTTGACTTGAAATTAAGCATGTTGGTTTCTCAAAGACACTTTTAGATTTCTTAAAGTGTTATTTATTGGGATATATGATGAACTTATTGTGCTCCATGTGTCACCAAGGAACAAGTGAAAATTAATAAACTCATTTTTTAGTCCTGAAAGACTTGGGGTTGGAGTAGTTTATATAACTATTACTAGAAATAGAAAAAATAATAGAGATGTGATCACCAGTATGAAAGTATGATAGCCAATGACTATAGTTCCTCCATTCATAACTCAATTCCCTATTGAGATTCCTCGAGGTCAATGGCATCTAGATCCAGTTGATCCAAAATTTCTATAGAATCTTCCTTAGAAAATGTAGAGACAAGTGTAGGAAATTGAGAGGGGTTAGGTTGTCTCCTAGCTTCCCCTTTCTTAGAGCTTAGAGGTAGGCATTGTCCACTTGGAGTAGCCTATAGTATAGGTTTATATGGCCTGTTCCTAATGAGAGTAACATTGTCTTCTTCCTCTTCCTCTTTTACTTACTCATAGTATTACAAGGCCCTTCGATGTATCTTCTAGGAGATACCTTAAAATAAAATTCCAATCATGTTCATGTTTAAGGTATCTATTAGGAGATATCTTGAAGGAAAATTCTAATACTGTGCATCAGTGTTCTTGAAAAATAAAAATTTATACTGACCTAAATCTAATACTTTATAAGGACATATTCAATAAACATGGAAGGTATTACAATTCCCTTATATGTATCTCCTAGGAGGTACCTTGAAACAAACTTCCAATCATTTTCATGTTCAAGGCATCTCCTAGGAGATATCTCCAAAGAAAATTTCAATAGTGTGCATCAATTTTCTTTTCAAATAAAACATTATCATGTTTAAATCTAATCCATTGTAAGAACATTTGAAATTGACATGGAAGGTATTCCAAGTTAATTTGAGGTATATCCTAGGAGATGCCTTGAAAAAAAATTCCAATCATGTGCATGTTGAAGGTATCTCCTAGGATATATCTCAAAAGAAAATTCCAATAGTGTGCATCAATGTTCTTGCCATATAAAAAGTTGTCATGGTTATATATGATACTTTGTAAAGACCTTTGCAATAAACATGTAATTTATTCTAAGGCCCTTAGAGGTATCTCCTAGGAAATACCTTGAAATAAAATTCCAATAATGTGCATGTTCAAGGTATCTCCTAGGAGATTTCTTGAAAGAAATTTACAATAATGTGCAATAGTGTTCTTACCAAATAATTAATAATTTTAGTATTTATATAAAACAAACAAAATGATTATAAAAAAATATGAGAATGAAGAACTAAAATTATATTATAATTAAATATAACACCACTCTCTCTTCATATTTTGATAGGAAAACAAAGTACATAAGGCAAATTACATTGAATACCCAATTCAACCTCTTAGGGGAGACATTTCTTAAGGCAAAAAATGCTTCAAAAACTAGATCTTAAACTCTTTTAGTATTTGGGGCCTATTGTGTTGACATATAGAAACTTCATCCTAAAAGAGTCCTTTTGATATTCACTTTCCCTTGGAAGAGCACCGAAGTGACAAGTAGCATCATTCACTTTATTTAAGTCTCAAAGATTTTCTCCTCTTTAATAAAAGAGAATACTTTGAGGTTTAGTACTCATCATTATATTTGTCATTATGATCCACACCATCAATTTTTTATTGACACTTTGACTCAAAAAATAATAATTATTTATCCACATGGAAGCTCTATGATTAATGGAGGCTCTTTGATATTCAACTCTCTTTGAAAGAGTTTCGAAGTGATAAGTGGTAATGTCCACTGTTGTTAGATTCTTAAACCCTTTTTGAGGCTTTAACAAAAACATTCATTTAACCCCATGAATTTCAAATACCTAAAATGTTATATAGCCTACTATACTTAGTTAATATATATATATACACACGTGTCCCAAGTATATAATAAAATGTAAACTTTTAATTCTATAGTTCATGGTGACTAACTAGGGACTCTGTGCCTATATGGAAGAACTTTTGCAAAACACTCAAATTAAAATTTGATCATAATTTGTTCCACTATAGCTCACTCAAAGCTTTTCCAATGTGGCCTATGAAAAAATAATTTGACTAAAAAGAGGATATTAGTATGGTGTTAGTGACAAAATGCATAAAACAAACTGATAATGAACACACTAAGCTAACACCTTCATGCCTAATTACTAGGGTGAGCTTAGCAACAAAAATAAATGACAAACACAACTAAAAAGTAAGGAAAAACACAAGAATTCCTTCACCTTCCTTAGATGCTCCAAATACCTTTTTAGTAGTGGCTTACTCAATTTTGTGCTCATGAAGTCCTTGGCAATTGAAAATTGTCTACCTTCATCTCTCCTTGGCACCTTTGGCTTGTGGCTTGGTTTGGCTTGGAATAAATTTGGCATGGTAACACTAGTTTCTTGAAGATTTTATAACCAATCCTTCATTATAAATTTGCAAAAATTAAGCTTAAAAATGATGTTCATGGCCTTTCTATTTATAGATTTTTGAGATTGATCATAATCAACCTGAGCCATCCATCTCAAGATTAAGATGTGTGGCTAGGTATTAATCCAATTATCTAATTAAAATTAATAAAGAGGCTCATATATATTTGGGATATAGGAGAGATTAAGAGGCATGGAGGGCTTTGATGAGCCATGGGAGGCATGAATCCTAATATTTGTGGCATTTATGGCCTAAGGATGTCTTTCCAAGAAATAAGGTCACCTAATGATGGACATATTCAATATTCATTTCCAAAAAAAAAGTATTCAACAATTTTTTATGGAATTATTCATTAGGCCCTACTTTGGTTTAATTAGATATTAAGCATGTTTAAGCACTTTGTACACAAATTAATGAAATTGATTAGAATGCCTTGTTATTAGTTTAAAATTTGACTAGATTGGAATTGGAAGTCAATGTCATATGTTTTAGCTCCATTTTCCCATTTAGGATGTTAATAAAAACAAATAACAAAGGCATGTATCTTGTGTAAAATATTTGATAGGAAAGATCAATTTAGCGTACTTAAGTGCAAAATTGACATTTTGACTCAAAATGATCTGATTAAAATTAGCTAGCCCATAAATTACATTTCCCAATTTAGGGATACAGTAGTCAAAATTGGCATTTGAATACGTTAGTTTCAAATCTTTTAATGTGTTTAAGTTTTTTTAAGCCATATTGTGTACCTTGGTGAAAATTGATCAAAATCCTACCTGGAGGTTATCGGTGGCTAGATTTAGGTGTCTATAATTTTCCTATATTTTTGAAGGCATTACAAGCTATAAACATAGTAACATCTTCTCAAAGAATGGATATGCCCTATATTCCTACAACCACAATGATGATACACTAACTATATGATTCTCCCTCAAGGGAACAATTGGCACAAGTAGGTTGACAAATGATCCCTTGATAAGAATCAAAATGAAGGGACCAAGAAAGGAAAGATGATGGGGTGAAAACACAATTATTTTGAAAAAGTAGTCAAAATATTTGAGGATACAAGTGGGATGGTGTAAAATGGTTTCCCCAAATATGTTTATAAGTATTGTACCTAGATAGTGGCAACATGGTATCATAACACAATGATTTTCCCAAAGTTGGTTATAATCAATAAGAAGATAGAGATACCCCATTTAGGATAGACAAACAAGATAACAATGTGCCCCTATACAGGTGGAAAAAGTAAAATGGTGAGAACACAATGATTTACTAAAAGGTGATTATATTCATTGAGAAATGTAGGTGGGATGGTGTACAATGATTTCCCCATATATGATTATAGGCATTAGACCCCAATTATCAAAAACATGATAAACTTGGTCAACGATGATGATAAAATAACACAGAGGGTAATGATGAATTAGAACAATCTATTAGTAGGGAGATGATCATTTGAACTAATAAAGGTTGAAATTATATCATGTTTAATTACTATATTTGGGATATGGTTAGGATGGAATTGGGATGTCGGTGCTGAAGAGATGCCACCATTTTTAAATAGACTTCTTGAAGTTGAGGTTTGTTGTAGCATGTGTCAATTGGCATGATGGTATAACATTATGATAACATGGCTAAAATATACATGAGGACTAACTCCCATAATCTAATACTCAATAGAAAATAATGCACCAATGATAGAAATCATGATGACAATGTAAGAATATGAATATGGATAGATTCAAGTGTAAGTGTGTGTAAGAAATCACCTAATGAACACACAAAAATTGAATCAAGGAAATAGTTCTAAAAGTAAACAAATAAATTAAAATAAGTAGAGACAAACAAACAATGCAATAGAAACCCTATGAACATTACCCCTAAAAAATAGGATACAAATTAACAAATAAACAAAATGGGGGAATAGAAGAAAAGGAAGAGGGTGGCCGAGTTGTCTCCATATGCATTAGACAAGTGGATGGTACCTAAATAGTTCCATGGATGTAATATCCAACAAAAACTTCAATCCAAATGTAGTTATCCTAGGGAATGGAAAGAAAATGATAACTAGTGAAGATAAAAGAATAAGAATAGTCTTTAAAAATGACAAGTGCATGACAAAAAAGGCCAAAATGGATGGGAAAACTAAGTGACAAGTGGTTTGATTTCAACTTAGTAAGGGTTCCTAGAATCCTTAAGGAAAAAAATGGTCAATGTTTTTGAAATTTTTTTAGAGTATCTCAACTCAATCAAGAATGATGAGACACTAAATGGGTCAAGCTCGCAAAACAATGAGAGACTTTAAACTAAGTTTGATCTTAAAATGGTGAAAACATTAAAACTTAGGTTGCTCACAAAATGATGAGAGTGTGTTGAGGGGGTGACTGAGCTAACCTCAACAAGTATCGAGTGTTACTTACATATTCCTAGAGTAGGACCTCAAGTCACTGTAGTTCCACTGTACAATGGAGGAATTTGAGTAGTGTAGTAGTCAATTCAAACAAAATAAGCACAAATGATAAAAAGACACAACATGGTATATGAAGTGGAAAGTTGGTACATCAAGTCTTAATAAACAAATGTTTCCCCTAGTTTTCCCATAGGTGGTTATAACTAGGACACAATGTCATAGATCAATGGTACTAATTTGTTCAAAGGTGGTTATAATTAGTAACAAGACCAGTGATAAGAAATGAATAACAAAGGAAAGATGCAACTACTAAAATTTCTATCGCACTGCTCCAAAATATGGTCTCTATCTGAATTACTTAAACCAAGTGATGAAACTAATTAGATTCTTTGATGCTGAAAATGTGTAACAAATGGAAAAAACCAAGGTCAAATAGGCTAGGCTTTAGAACACACTAGGTTGATAGGTCAAAAATGTAAAGTGGATAAGTCTAAGAGGATGGATAAGAATGATATTTTTACAAAGAAGAATAGTGATAAAATAGCATAACTAAAATGGTCCTTACAAATAATACACATTAGCACTCAAGCATTGTATCACTTAAGGTGAATAATATTCATTGGCTCAGGAAGTTTGTCTCCATTTGGTGTGGCAAGATTGTATGCTATTGATCCATAATCTGTAGTAATGATGAAAGGCCCTATCCATTTTGGTTTGAATTTAACTTTATGCTTCTTCTCAGTCATGGTATTATTTTGTTTTTATTTAAGAACAAGATTACAAAGTTCAAATGTTCTATACTTGACATGCCGATTGTAGTGGCCTTTGAGTTGGCTCTGATATGCTTGAATATTATTGAGTGTAGTTGTACATTTTTCATCAAGTAGGTCTATTTCTTATAGAAGAGCTACTTGATAGTCATGATCATCTAAGACATGCTTGAAAGATACGTGTAGTGAAGATAACTTGACCTTAATGGGAAGGATGGATTTAATAACATAAATAAGTGATTATGGAGTGGATCTTGTGGGAATATGATGATTGGTATAGCATGCCCAAAGGGTATGGAATATTTGTAGGTACTAATCATAACTGGCATTATTGACAATCTTTTTGAGAATATTGACAATGGTTTTGTTTGATGCTTCAACTTTATCATTACCATGAGGGTAATATGCTATATAAAAAAATTGTGTGATGTTATATTCAGTACATATTTGGTCTACATCCTTATTCTTGAATGATTCTTCACTATTAGATATAATGTCAGATGGGATATCATAGTGGAAACTGAATGGTTGAAGATGAATTTGGAAATTTGCTTTCTAGTCATGTAAGTGAGGGATATAGCTTCAATCCACTTAGTGAAATACTCAGTGGTGGTAAGGATATGTTTATGACCATCTGATGAAGTAGGGTTGATCTTCCCAATGAGGTCAATTTCCCATGTAACAAATGGCCATGGTATCAACATTAGCTTTAGATTTTGGGATGGGGTGTGAATCATATTAGTATGCCATTAACATTTGTCACACTTATTTACATATGCAGTTGACTTCACATCCATCATGGGCCAATAATACCTAGTACACAATAGATTTTTTGATAGGACTACCCTGATAGAATGAGTTCCACATACTCTTTTGTTAACTTCTCTTAATGCTAGTGTAGACTCTATCAAAGTTAAACAACGAAGTAGAGTTCCATCAAAACTATGGTGGTAAAGGGTAGATCCAAGTATATTATAATGAGTGGAATGATGAATAAAGGCTTTGGTTTGTTTTTAGGATAGGATAGATGGTATAACTTAGTCATGGAGGTAGTTGTAAAGGTCTAAGTACCAGATAGAATTAGGACCAATAATATCAAAAATCATTGAAATACTTGAAGGTTCATGAGCTAGTGCTAACAAATTCTTGGTGAGGAACTGATACTCTCTAGATTTATCTATTTATCAAATCATAGCATTGATATTAGCCATGGCATCTATAGTTCTATTACTATCCCTTGGTATGTGCTCAAACTAAATGTTGGCAATGTGTTGTTTAAGAGAGTTGACCATGGCTTTATATAGAACCATCTTCTCATATTTGGTCTAAAAATGATTTGTGACCTGATTGATGATTAACAAAGAATCACCATAAACTTAGAGATGAGATATATTCCAATTCACTATCCATCAAAGTCCTACAACAAGTGATTCATAATTGGACATGTTGTTTATACAAGGAAATCAAACTTTGAATGATTTAAGGAATAGATCCCCTTGTGGTATAATAAACAATAGGCATTCCCCCAATCCATGTATAATAAATGAACTGTCAAAATATAGATTCCAAGGATACTCTTCAAGGGGTGATTCAATGATGGTCATTATGGATTCATCAAGAAATTGAAACATGAGTGGTTGTGTCTATGAGAGGTGATTTAGCAAGTTGATCTGCAATAACTTATCCCTTAATTACCTTCTGATTGACATACTCTATGTTAAACTCACTAAGAATCATGATCTATTTAGTCATTCCAACTTTTAAAGCTATTTTAGATAGTATATACTTAAGCCGGTATACTCTTGAAATTACCATGGTCTTATTATTCAACATGTAATGGTGTAGTTTCTGAACTACAAAGACCATGTCAAGATAAGATTTTTCAATAAGTGTATAGTTATGTTCATATGCAACCAAGGTACAACTTAGGTAGTAAATGGCATGCTCTTTTCCATTATAATCATATTGAGCCAAGATTGACCCTAGAGCATTATAGATAGCTGATAGGTATAACTAGAATGGCTTTCTCGCCATAGGAGGTAATAAAATAGGTAGATTAACAAAAGTCTTTGAGTTTTTTAAAAGATATATAATAGTGATCATCCTAGTGAAATGAAACTCTCTTCTTAAAAATGTGTAAAAGGATGACACTCATATGCTAATTGAGAGATGAAACATCGAGTTGATTGGATCTTACCCTGCAAACTACGAAGTTGTTTCAAATTGGTTGGTTGTTGAATCTTAGTTATAGCATGGAATTTAGCCAAATCAACTTCAATACCTATATGAAAAATGATGAATCTAAGCAATTTTCTTGAGGTTACACTAAACACACATTTATTTGGGTTGAGTCTGACTTTCTACTCTTGAAATCTTTCAAATATCTTATGCATCACTGTTGGATGGTTAGCCCTAGTTTTGGATTTTCCCAATATGTCATCAACATAGTCTTCAATAATATCATGCATCATATCATGGAATATGATATTCATGGCCATTTGATATGTAACTCCAACATTATTAAGGCCAAATGGCATTATTTGATAACAAAATGTTCCCCATAGAGTAGTGAACGCTATTTTATGTTGGTCTTCTAGTGCTATTCTGATCTAGTGATATCTTGAAAATCCATCCATGAGTGAAAGAATTTCATAACCTATCATGGATTCAATGATCATGTAAAATTATGCAATGAAAAGTCATCCTTAGGATAATCTATATTGATGTCTTGAAAGTAAATACAAACTATTATTACTTCGAGCTTTTTTCTAATAAGTGCAACATTAGATATCGATTTTGAGTAATCAATAGACTGAATACATCCTGCTTCTAATATTTTTTTCAACACTTTTTTTACCAAGACAACAATGTGAGGATGCATCTTACATAGCTTTTAGTTTATCGATTTGGCATCAAGATTGACCACAAGGTGTTGTATAACCAATGTGGGGTCCAAACCTAGCATATTAGAATAAGGCCATACAAAGATATCTATAAATTCTCTCAATAGAGATGTAAATAATTCACATTTCTCCTCAGTGAAGGATGTGCCTAATTTTATCTATTTTAGGTTTGATGGAGTCCTGATGTTTACCTCCATTTTATATTTGAATAGAAGGGTTAAACCATCTTTTAGAATAATAGGCAATGAATTGAACTATTGGACTATATCAGGGTCCTTAGCTAGGACTTAATTTTCAACATCTCATAGATATGATGAATCTGAGTCCCCTAATGGGAGATCTAGCCATGTGAAAGAAATAGTCAAAAACTCTTGAAGAATTTAGTCAAATACTTATTGTTACATAAAATTGAACTCGTATCCATAGGCAAGTGTATCGTTGGTGGTTTCCTAGTCTAAACTCAAATAAGAATGAACACCCCCATCTAATGGTGCCTAAAATAGGTTTTCACCACTAGACTAGACCTTATCTTTAATTTTTACCTAGTTAGAAAGTGCCTTAAAGAGGTTTTCACTTTGGGAGCTCAATGTTTTATTTATTTGTTTTTAGCTAAGGGTGTTCACCCACTCTCCAAAATAGGCTTTATGATCTAATGTGATTAAGAGTCCTAACTTGTGATCTCCCAATGGAATGTTGTCTCTAAGGCCTACGAAGTTACAAAATACCTCATAATTTTAGAACTCATCAATCAATAGATTGGATTCTTGTTGGTCCCAATCTATTAGTTGGGAATAATATAATGGCAATGAGTTGTTATGAATGACCAAGGTAAGAATACAAATGGCATTATTATCAAATAGGTTAGTTTCATCTAGGTCATCAAAGGTGAGGCTATGATCAGACTCTAATTTTCTATCAACATCATCATCACTAGTTGCTGGTGATGGAGTTTGAATAAGATATGTGGGTTTACCCCCAGGTGGTTTAAATCCAAGTCCATAGGGTCTTTGATACTTAGTCATGGAAATTGGCTCAATGGTTCCTTGTTGATTTAGTCTGAGGCCTCTTCCTTAATAACTCTGACACTCCATGATCTTATTGGGAGTAGGATACTTTAAAATTTTATAACAATCAGCTTGGTCATCATTGTATAACCATAATTCATCCCCTTCAAGAGGGTTGGGTTCTAGGCCAGATGCTAGTACAAATGTGATAGGTACCTTATCTTTGTTCTTTCATTGACAATGCTTTTATGGGGTCAATTTAAGTACCCAAAGGTCTTTGGATTTTGAGAAAGATTGGCAATATGAATGGTATCATGAGTCACATACTCACCTATTCCATTATCTAAAATGGTGAAATTATTAGAAGCTTCATGAGGTGGCATGTGGGAAAGGGAATCCAAGGTCTTAGGATATATGTAATTATCCTATGGAAGATCAATATGTATGGCCTTTCCTTTATCCTACTTGGAACTTGGATTCATGTCATACTGGTAATTGTAGCTTTGAAACTCAACCTCAAGATGTTTGCAGTGTTCATATGGTTGTAAATCTCTTAGAATATTCACTTCCATATCTAAGTGGAAGAACTTGATACATTGATGCAATGTTGATGGGACTACATGAATCTCATGTAACCAAGGCCTACCCAAAATTATATTATATGAAAACTCAAGATCAAGCACATGGAAAATTGTATCATGGGTCAAAGCCTCAATGATAACTAGTAAGATAATGGTGCCTTGTGATTATCTTTCCTTATTATCATAGGCTTTGATAGGTATCATTTCTAGCTAGAGATCTGCCATTATTTTCCTAAGAAGCTTGATGAGCTTTAGAAACACTATGTTGAGGCCTGATCCATTATCTATAAGGACATGTTTAAATTTATGCAACTTTATATAAATTTATATGTATAATGGATTATTATGGAGTGGCCCAAGGGAGGACATATCACTTTGGTTGAATGTGACTTGTTGGACTCAAGCTAGGTGTCCAACCAAAGCTTAAAATTTATCCAGGATATGTCACTAGAAATAGTGGATTAGGTCAAAAACTCATTCAAGATGTTTTTGTGGATTATTGATATTCATATCAAATATAAAATAGAAATTTGTGTTAGTATCTTCTTCAATTTTTCCACAATATCAAACTTCTTGTCTTGGTTAGTAGTGAATGGTTTATTCTGAGGTTGAATGGATGGTGAGATGACAAGTAAAGTGGTAGATGGTTGTGGGCTTGGGATAGTAATCTTTGACCTTTAAGTTATGACTACATAATTATGATTAAATACTAGACCATTATTTATAACAAATGTTTGGAATGATGTGGGACCAGATAGGACAAGTCTTAGTTGCTAGTGCAAGGGTGAGTTGTTAGTAAAATGTCCAAAGGTGGGAGTACTAATTTTTTAGTTTACCTATATGTTAGCCTAGGTTAAAGAAGGATCATCTATGTAATTTGGTTGATTTTTATTATTTATCAATGTTCTATATTGATTAGCTCTTAGTCTATGATTAATGGAGATGGTATTAACAATACCCCACGTAATATGGCCTATAACCTTGTTGTAGTCATGTGCAACTACATGGTAGGTTTGTTGGTTGTTACCATTCTAATCTTGGTTTTGTCCACTGTTTTGATGTTGTGGGTTTTGTTGTTTATTCTACTAATTCTACTAGTTTGGCCTTTGATTTTGATACCATCAATTTTGTTTTTTCACTGACTGGTGTTGTTACTAATTATTATGTCAGGGAAAGAGGTTTAGATAAATCCAAAGAGTTTGATTGGAAGTGGAAGCAACATTGTGTAATGTTATCTCCATATTCTCCAACATATTCCCAATCAATTGCTTTATTTGAACACATATTCATAGATTATTCCCATTAACCTAATGATATTCATAGAATTTATTTTCATGGTACCAATTAGGATATGAAATGCCTTATAGATAATGCTTTGGTATAGGCCAACTAGTTAGATTAGTGGTGGCAAGTTTATGAAATACATATTGAATAGGCTCTCCTAGGTCACTAAAGACAAAATGCATATGCATAGTTCTCCTTAGAGAAGGTGCTTTCAATGGTAAAGGCTACTATATTTATTGTGCAGGTCTTGGTTGTTATGCTTGTGGCATTGGTTGGAGAGGTGTTGAGTAGGAGTAAGCTAAAAAGGTGGTGTAGATGATGTTTTCACCATTTGTACATGACATGACTCATTTACTCCATTTCCCACAACATTCCTATTATAGTTAAACTTCTTTGGTCTTTCTTAGTTATATGCCTATGTTGGTTGTGATGCTTGCACTTGAATTGGATGTTGTTTTTGGCCACTTCCCTTATTAGTACCTTGATTCTCATTAGTTAAATTAAGCTTGATGACTCCTTTATTGATATGGTCTTAATATATCAATACATATTTGTTAACTATTTCTTTGAAAATATGTGCACATTATAGTTCCAAATGATAAGTTATCTCACTATGCATATTTTTATCAAACATAATGGTTAATTGTTTATCTAGTAAACTATGGGTGAATCAGCTTGCAAGGGCTCTCCATCATTGTAGATAACTTGTAAAAATCTCACCAAATTTTTGTTTTGTTTTTGTTAAGTCTAATAATGAAATCTCGAGGTTGACATTATAAGAAAAGTGCAACATAAAATTATCAAAAAGATCATCAAAATCTATTACTAAATTATTGGGCAACTTTAAGAACCACTCCAAGGCTTTTCCAGCGAAGCTCCTTGGAAACAATAACAAAAGGTATATATTTCTATACTCCATTAGTTGACATGTAATAAATAACTTTGTTAAATGACCCTTAGGGTCACCTTTCCCTTTGTATTTGTTAAATTTTGGTGGTTCATATCTTGATGGAAATGGTATTTGCAAGTACTCCATGTTGAATGGATAAGAACACATGTCATCTAACTTAAACTTTTTAGTTTGTTTCCCAACCTGAATGGCAACAATTTCATCCTTCATCTATTATAATTCTTGGGATAGGAAGCTAGAAAGAACATTGGTTTGAGGGAGAATATTGGTTTGGGTAGATGGTTGGGAGGTCATAAAAGGGACACTTTGACCAGGGAATGATGGAGATATTTTTTGGGGTACATTGGTTTGGTTGGGAAATGGATAGGAATATGCATACATGGATTAGGATGTACTTGGAATTATACATTTGGTTGTGCAATATTTTAGTTTGGGTTAGTGATAAACGATTGACTTGGAGGATTTTATGGTTGGGATGGAGGGATATAATTATATTATTCCTATTGTGGTTGAAAAGGGACATGCTATTGACTAATCAAACCTTTCTATTGTGTGGGAACTTGTGGACCAAGACCTTGTCTCTAAACTTGTGGTGCACTTTGAACCAATGGTTGTCTAGTAGGTATTTGAGAAACATGGGAGCCTCTTTGTTGCATGAATCTTTGTGGGAAAGTGAAATTAGGTTGAAGATGTAGAAACTATTGTTGACTAATATTTACATGTTATTGACTAGTTATCATTTGGTGTTAGATTGGTACACTAGTCTATGACTAAAAAGGGATGTTTGCGATTACCTGATGAGGTAGAACATTAATTTACTCTTGCTAAGGTGGAAATATATTCAACCTTTGTTACATTGGTATAGTATATTGTGAATATTTTTGTGTAATGCTATCAATCACTTGTTGAGGATGAGTAAGATTTATCATATTTCATTGTTGAAGTGTGATATTGGTTGCTCATTTACTACCTAATCTTGTTGATTGCACACTTGATGAAGTATTTGGTTGAGGTTGGGATTGAAAAACTCCTACTCCCTGGTATGATGGTCCACTCATGGTATTAACTATAGGCGCATTTTATTGACTAGTTTTTTGTGCATGAGTACCACTTTGATTGGGATTGGATGTTGTTTGCACATTATCCACTATATTTTGATCATTATTCTACATAGAAGGAAAAGACACTTCTTCAATAATGGGTATATGAATCAAGTTGTCTACTAAAATGTTTTCCATGAATGGATCTAAAATTTGATTCTCTTGACCAGTTAACTCTATCAAAACTCTTGTTGAAGGAACTAATTTAATAAGAGGTTTGCTCACCATGTTCATCTAATTGAAATTGCATGCTAGATTTAGGTAGGTTTGATATGATATATAAATTTCATTAGTGTTATTCCATGATGCTTTTTCATCTATTAGGTAGATTAGGGTCCTGATATGTTGTTTGGACTAGAGCCAAAAAATTTCTAGAAGAAGCCTATTGATAATAAATGACAATGTGGGACATTCTTACAAGACTTGGCAAATTTTCAAGGGGGGAAGTTTATTGGAAACTTGGCCCCCACCTCTATGCCTCTAACCAAATCTCATCTTTTTTCTCCAATAAATGATGCTCAAATAAAAATGGATCATATGTGGAAAGAATATTAATAGAGTGTGACTATTGAAGAATTGGTTCATCAGTTATGCGTGTTGTAACTAGGTATTGTTCTGAATAAGGTTGTATGTTAACCAAATATTTATCCAATGGATCTTGGATTTGTGCCCCTAATTAATTATTATAAGAGGGATAAGAATCCATCTCATAAGGAATATTATCTACTTAGGGGTTTTACACTATTTCCTTCTACATAACCACATTACTAATCCTTGAATTGTACATAAGTCCACTATGAGTGTAGGAATACATGTTGGGATCCATAGTAAATGATTTGTGATAGAAATCAAGTTATAAGAAATCTAAAATGGATAATGACTAAAATAGATGATGTTTAAACTTGGTCTAGATTCATCGAAAGGATCAAAAGAGTTTATGCAAAGATTTGTGAGGAAATAAGCTAGCTTTATGAATATAATACCTCATTTTTCACATAAAGATAAGCAAGTAAATAGGTTGAAAATTGAAATGCCAAACTCTAAGGTTGAAGTGTTTCAAATCAGTCTAATATAGGAAATTAAAAGTTAGTATGTCTTTTGGCCAAATGTGACATCAAAAGTTAGGCTCAAACAAGGCATGTGCTAGTACTCTTGGCCAAATGACATCAAAATCTAGACTTTGAAATAGATGAAAGTTTTAATATAATGGATTTGAAACACTTATAATGAATACTAGGCATTTGATTCATGGGCATGAACTCAATCAACTAGGTTTAAGGTATGAAACAAAAGGCACTTTAGAGAAAGTTTATTTTGTCACAAATAATGGTACAAAATTTGGTTCTTTTGACAAATAAGCTAGACAAAAGTTAATGGTATAACTATGCTAGACAAAGGACCACAAAAGTACACCCGAATTAGTCTAAAAATGTAGGAATAGATTTGAACTCTATGAAATAGGTTTTATTAAACAATATTTGAAATGTTTTGGGTATCTTAACGATGCTACACTACCCAAAAGGTGTGGCTAAATCTTTGTTTCAAAAATTCTCTATGGCAAAGATAATTTCCCATAATTTGATAACATAACACTACTTTTATTGACTCAAAATTTTGTTGTGCATAGACTCAAAGTGAAAGTGTTTAACATAAAATGGCTTAAGTCTATTAAGTGGTGATAATGATCTTGAGTGTAAAATGACCTTCAACCCAAATTGGAAATTAAACCTAAGCTCCCTCAAGTTTAGCTCATATGGATAATCCACTTAATACATCAACCCTATGAACTTATAAAGGTGAAATTTTGAATTTAGATTATAAATGAAGGACTTTAAACAAGTTTGGCAAAGGTCTAGACTTAACTGGGCAGCATAACTACACCAAAGTGGATGACATGACTCCCAAGTTTTGATGAAATTTTGAACAAGGAAAATTGATGATTTCACATGGAAAACATAACACCTCTTTGTTCAAAGTAAAATAAGGATCATGAGTTTTGGTTTTTATCATTTGTGTACACCAAGTTTTGAATTCTAACAAGACTTTAATCTAGGACAAAACTCAACTGATTAATCGCTCTTAGACTCTAAACTGACAAGGTTGCTTGTATTGTTGGAATCTATTAATATACATCACTTGAAAGGATTTTGAGTGTTCATCCAAAATTAATTGCACATTATATAGTAAGGTTTTTACACCCCCCCCCCCTTATCTTAAATGGTAGTACTATGATATGGACCTTGATGTGCACCTTGCACCAACAATACTTTCATGGGAAGTGGGGATTTGTCTAAGATCTACAATTTCTAAATGTTTGAGGGGAATCAATTACATAACGATTTTCATGTCAAACAATGCAAAATAAAATCATGGAATTTGGGTCTGTATCACTTGTCTTATTGTTGAAAGGTCTAGTCCTTTTTGTAACGACTATATCTTACTATTCACTTAGTGTAGTGCAATGTCCAAAGTGCCACTACATCCTATGTGCACATCTAATTAGGAGCTAAATGAGTTCAATGTTATGAGGTGAAACCCTAGGTCAAATTTTCCCTAAAGAACTCATGGGAGGTGATGAAATCCCCTCACAAGCCAAGTTTGCATAAAAATAAAGAAAGCATAAAATAAAAAGACATTAGGGTCATTTTCAAGGTCACCCAAACTTTGATGCATTTTTTATGGAGTGTTTTAGATGAATTTTTTTCTAAGCCTTGGACTAGGCTACTTATAATAGGAATGGTACTTTTGATTCCAAGGGTTCCCTAAAGGGGACAAATGGAAGAGCATGTATGTAACATTCCTCTTTTTGCCAAAAAAAAGCTAATTTAAACAACTAAGTGAAATACAAAAAGCTTGGAAAAGTGAGTTCATTTTTAAGCCCAATTTTGAAAAATGAGGTGGTGTTCATTTGACCCCTTGGTCTTAGTTTTAAATTTAAAAACTAATGTTAAAAATACTTAACTAAGCACCTTAAATGTTATTTTAGGCATCAAAATAATGTTCTTAACTCATTTTTAATCATGCAAAAGGGTGATCTAAACATATTTTTAGTAAATGTCAAGCCTGGTCCTAAAACAAAAATGTTAGCATATCCTTTAGCCTTTAAGGTATTTTGGGTTTGAAATAATGAATTTAAAAAAAAGAGCTCTCAGGTTTGTGTTTTTAAGAAAAACATAGTGACCGATGTTAGTTATATAATCCACGATGGTTACACTTACTAATCGACAATGGTTACCTAACTGAAAATGGTTATACTTACTAATGGATAATGTTTATCTAATTGATAATGGTTATACCAACAATGACTGATGATAGCTTTTCAACTGATGATGGTTACTATGTAAACCCATGATAAATAAAAATGGCAAAACAAAGTTAGAAAATATAATTGAAAGAGTTTTAATGATCAAAATGAATATTTTAAAGTTTCATAACGATCTTGTTCATGTGTGGGATGCATCTGATCCCATTGGGTGTGCCATTATGTAAACTAGGAATTTGACTAAGAAGAGGAGATTAGTATGATGTTAGTGACAAAATGCACAAAATAAATTGATAAAGAACACACTAAGCTATCACCTTCATGCCTAGTTATTATAGTGAGATTAGTAAAAAAACAAATGACAAATAGAACTAAAAAGTAACGAAAAACACAAGAATTCCTTCACCTTCCTTGGATTCTCCACATGCCTTTTTAGTAGTGGCTTGCTTAATTTTGTGATCATGAATTCCTTGATAATGGAAGATTGTCTACCTCCATATCTGTTTTACACATTTGGCTTATGGCTTAGCTTGACTTAGAATCAATTTGGCATGGTAACACTAGTTGCTTCAAGCCTTTGGAACCAATCTTGCATTATAAATTTGCACCAATTAAGCTTAAAATTG
Organism: Torreya grandis; assembly: GCA_037957365.1. Lineage (NCBI taxonomy): Eukaryota > Viridiplantae > Streptophyta > Pinopsida > Cupressales > Taxaceae > Torreya > Torreya grandis. The sequence goes on from JARHVA010005555.1 coordinate 906,541, forward strand.
ATGTGGTAAGGCCTCCTATTTATAGATTTATGAATTTGATCATAATCAACCTAAACCATCCATCTTGAGATGAAGATGTGTGGTTGAGGATTAATTCAATTTTTAGAATTAAGTTTGTAATTATCCTCATCATGACATTGGAAAAAGGGGAAATTAAGAGGCATGGAGGGCATTGATGAGGCATGAGAGGCATGAATCCTGATATTTGTGGCATTTATAGCCTTGGGATGTCTTCCAAAGAAATGAGGTCACCTGATGATGCATATATTCAATATTAATTTCTAAAACAAATTATTCAACAAGTTTCCATGAAATTCTTGATTAGGATCTAATTTGGTTTAATTAGTTCTTAAGCATGATTAAACACTTTATGCATAAATTACTCAAATTAATTGAAATACCTTATAATTGGTCCAAAATTTGACTGGATTAGAATTGGAATTTAATATCAGATGAGCTAGAACCATATTCCCATTTAGGATGTTACCAAGAATTAATAACAATGGCACATGTTTCATGTAAGAGATTTGACAAGAAAGAGCAATCCAAAGTACCCAGGTGCAAATTTGGCATTTTGACTCAAAATGATCTGATCAAAATTAGCTAGCCCATAAATTACATTACCCCATCTAGGGATACCTTGGCCAAAATTGGCACTTGAATATTTTAGTTTCACATCATTTAGTGTGGTTTAGTATTTTTATGCCAAATTGTTTGTTTTAGGTAGAAATTGGTCAAAAGCCTTGTTGGAGGTTGTTGATGGTCAGATTTAGGTGTCTACAAGGCCTACAAATCAGCCTAATCTACCTTTGATGGATATTGTCACTTTTGTAGACCTTAGAAAGCTCTATCTATCTCTATGATCTCCTTATGGGAGAATGCCCTGAGGTTCTATACCACTAAATGCAACTGAAATTCCAATTTTTCAATTGGAATGAAAATGGTCTCTAGTTCTATGACTATTGAAGAATCAATGAGGGACTTCAAAACCATTTGATCATTTTGTTTTGTGACTAGTATATTTTAAATCTAGTCCTCCATCAACACTGTGTTATCATCTGGGAAAGGAGAAGAGAGTCCCAAATGTACCAATTCTTCAATGTGCCCTTTGATGTCATTTACCCCTTTGTTAAAAATGTTAAGTAGATTCTTGCATTTGGATGTAGCTTTGTTGTAACTTAGAATGTCACTTACCTTTCATGTTGATGCCCACCTATCTTTGAGTCTAGATGCCTATGAAGTTTCATTAGATGTATCATATAACATCTAAATCAGTAACTCTAATTCAAGAACCTTGGAAAAAATTGAAAGTAGGATATTCTCCACAAAGGAGTCTACTTTTACACACAGAGTTTGAACCTTGGATATAAATTTTAATGTGGGCTTCAAGTGGGTCACATTTAATACTATTCTCCAATAAGAGACATAGAGTTCCTTGACCATGGCCACAACTCTAGCTGGCTGGGGTCATTGGGCCAACTCTTTCTATTTTGCCACTTCTTCCTTAGAGTCATTAAAATTTTCTTGCTAGTTACCCTTTTCTTCCTTGGCATCATGTAGCTTCTATTATATCTAAGTGACTTCTACTTATTTGCCATTAACCCTCTTCTTAAGGAGACTCTTTTCTTGTTCCAATCAGCTAATTGAAGATTTAGCTGTATTAAGCTCCTATTGTAGGGGATTCACTTTATATTCTAATGTCTTTATGACTTAATTAGACACCACCTCCTTAAGATCCTTATTGATTTGGGCCATCTCCTTATCATTGGCCTTGACCTCCAAATAAATGTGGCTCACAGTTGCTTATGCCTTTAACAAGCCTAATTGTGCCTTCAGTATCTTTTTGGAGACTTTAAGATAGTCTATGGTAACCATAGACATAGTTTGATTCATGAGCTCCACTTTGTCTTGGGGTTTGAACTGAGTTAGATCCATGGCTACTACACTCATTATGTAGTCCTCAAGTTGTATTTACTCCAGTGGCTTTTTGATAATTAGTGCCAAGTGATTGATAGTGAGGTTATGTTATGCATGGTCATATAGTGATCTCATTTGTTGTGTTACCCTTTATCTACCCTCTTTTTTCCTCTATTTCTCCCTTCTTGCCTCTCTTTCCCTCTTGGTCATGTCTGACTGACTATGGAAGTGTATAGGATAGGTCACAACACCATCAGAAAAAGGAAACCCATGGGCTAAACCATAAGGCATAGTGATTTCCTACTGGGGTTGGTATTGTGAAGAAGATGGGATTTTTAAGACCCTAAGGGAAAATTTCATAAATTTAATGGTTAAGAAGTGAATGGGAATAGAGAACCTAATGGCATTAGTGTTTGACTCAACATATTTGAGAAGATAGAAAATGTTAAGGCATGCGAAGGAGGTGGCACTAATGTTTGAGTAGAAAATTTGGGAGGAGTCATGTATGAGGTGGTAGCTACCTCTTTTTCCTTATCACCTTCCTAAAAATCTACTTTATATTTCTTCCTTTGAGGGCTCTCTACAATATCTTCTATTTTCATTTGGGTTGTCACAAGCTATTATGAGTGTAGCACCTCTTGTGTGGATAATGATGCCTAGGATGATTCAAATGGGGGCTTAGTAGGAGAGGTTTTGGATGTAGACTAGACTACCCTTTCTTTTTCTAACTCATTGATAGATGGTGGCCAATTTGAAGCTATATGTATTATTACATATGTCTCTACCTCTTGTGTTTATTTCTATAGATCTAAAAGGTTACTTATATCTAGGATAGAAGTACGAGTAGCATGAGTGTGAGCCTCATCACATAATTTTTACCATTTTTGATATATGGCTACATCATCAAAATTCTTAGTAAATTAAAAAATTTCCTACCTATACTTCCAAGAGAGAACTATTTTATCTTGATCCCAACCCTCCCAAACTAAGGCATGTCTCAAACCTTTTGTCATAACTCTTGTTGGATCATAATTATGAAGGGGTGGATAAAATGACTCCCATTGTGGAAGTGGGATATCCTATATCTCAATATACACATCTGGGGTATCTTTTTTGGGGAACCTTCTGTCCTTAAATAATTTCTTGCTCTCATGGTTAAAGGAAGTAGGGACCTTACTCTTAGTAATCCAAGAAGTCATGAAACCATATAAATCATATTTATATGATTCTTTAATGAGAACCAACCCATATGCAACTAGTTTCTTTATTAGAATAAACTTTCCTTACCTCTTGACCACTATAATGCCACCCCTAGTTAATGGGATGACATGGAAAGCCTTCTTCTTCCTCCCTAATCCAAACTCAGAATCTATAGCTACTAATTATCGGGCCACTTATAAACCCACAATTATATTGGTCAAAACCTTAGGAAGCATAAAATACACTTCCCCAAAACTATGGACCCTAATAAAATATTGATGAGATCTAAAGAAAAAATCATAAGGGTGTGGGGCATTAGATAAGATGGTATTCACAAAATCATTCATTTTGTTGCTTATGCCCTCAAGATACAACTACCCTAATAGTGGTGCTACAAAACACTCAATAAACTCATAAACATCTAATGAATCTGATCACACATGAATCCATGTGGATACAAGGATAACCTTCCAAGGGTCTGCTACCTCTAGATTCTATATGGTCAAACTTATATGTTATTGAAAAAATTAGGTATTCTGATATAAAATGAGGTGGAATAGATATGAGGAATACATAAAAGTGGGATGAACCCTAAACTTTTTAAGCTATTGGAATAATGAGCATGTAATATGCTCCATAAAGTTGAACCTTTATACTTGTGTCCTAGTAATAATCCTCATTCAAAAAAGAGCTACTAGTTGCCAATCATGTACCATTTTATTGCTATCTTCTCCAAAAATGAAATCAAGCATCAAACATGCATCTTTTGAATCTTGAGTCAACATGCCCAAATGAAAAGGCAAGGGTTGAGGTCTAGTATTATCTTCTACTATATGTAATTCCTTCTTTAAAAAAAGTTATTTATGGCACACTTGAGACCAACCACGTCTTAATTGAGCCAAATCATAGAAGTTGGCTAAATGATCATATGATAAGCATAGCATGTCATAGATAGCTTGTGGGTTGATCACTCCCTTCTGAATCATTACATTATCATAATCAATGTTTTGGACACATAAGTTCACCAATTCTATGTATGGGTGAACTATTGGCACCATGTATTGGGCTAACCATGAGGTCCAAACCCTCATACCAAAAGTTTTAGACTTACTTTGATTTATCATTCTTTCATGTTCTACCTCCCGTATGGTCTTAGTCTTTTTGGCCATAATAGGGTCAAAAATCTCATCTACATAATTAAGAACAAGGGAAGAATCTTTGTAAATACCTTTCATTACTTCCTTGGTTCTTGGGTAGGTAATTTTGGGTTGTACAAGAGATGAGGCATAAGACTTTGATGATGATGATGTAGTAACCATTTTCTTGTAAGACTCTTAGATGTGAGGATACTCTTTTTTGTTGCTTACCTCAAAACTTTGCTCTCTCAGACTCAAAAAACAAATTATAGTTATTTTCTTTACTCTTAATAAAATTTTGTGCTCAAAGGCGAGATAAATGAGATGCAAAATCTCTTTAAGAATTTTTGCCTCCATGAAATGTGAATTAATGACTCTCCTTGATGAAATAGTCACGTCCCATTAAAAGGCTCTTAATTGGATACTCTAAGGCACTGATCATCAAATATTTGAGATCCTTAACTCAAAATTTGGATCTCAGTTAGAGGTTTGAATCATGAAATTTAGATTAAGGATCAATCATCCCACTTCTTTACGAGTGGACTTGCAAAAGGTGAAGTGTGGAGGAGAAATGATGAGCATTTCATATAGCTCATCATAGTTATACAAACTATCCCTATAATTTTGCATTTGGTTATATATAATATTGCATTTAATAGTTAAAGTCTAACCTAAGTAGGATATGAATGTAATTAGTTCATTCAGTTTGTATTTAATTTATTATTGATTCTTTACCTTGTTAGTGTGTCTTACTTGGATGAATAACATAGTTTTAAGTATAGAAACACATCCCACAGATGGGGTAATTTTGAGTAGAGGAACACATCTCAAGGATGGGGTAATTTTTATTACAACAAAACATCCTTATGAGGGGTAATTTTGAGAAGGGAATACATTTTTTTTACAACTCTTTTGTCTATAATTTTGAGGATTTAGCAAGCGAGCTCTGAAGATTGAATGATTAGAGGACACTCCAAAGATGCTCTAGAATTGATCTGAATATGCTCTGCATGTAGTCTAAAGACATACATAGTATACTCCATATAAGTCTAAGAATACTCTGAAGATATGTATAGGGTGATCAAAAGACCTGTACCAGATGCTCTGAAGATATCTAGATGTGCTTTGAAGATTAAAAAAATTATGTGTAATACATGCTGCTGAGATAAACTAGGAGCATTTTACTACAAAAATTTTGTTTGAAAAAAAATAAAAAAATAAATTGGATGCAAATGATAGCTGGAACCCTAAAAAAAGGAGAAGATATACAAATCTTCATCCCCATACCACTTTCCACTCCTAAAAAAATGTTCCTTAAACAATAGTTGCTCCTATATAATAGGTGAAGATATTTTATAAGTAATTTTTGAATATATAATGATGCCTGGGACCCCTATACCAAATAATGTCCATGCAAGAGGGAAACATTTACCACCCCAAATAATAATGCTATGTGTTATTCAATCATTCATTCATTAAAATTTATGAGTGAAAAGTTTACCACCCCAAAAAATGACCTTTCAACTCATTCTAAAATGGAAACAATTCAACACAAATAATAATCAGGCCAAAAAATGACTTTTCAACTCAGTCTAAAATAGAAACAATTCATAGTATCTAAATAGAGCCAACAAATGAATGATACAATGAGATAGAGATGGTGGAACCATTGAAACCCTCTCGCATCATGATACTTTTTTACCATGAATATTTGCTTATATTTAATAAAATATGCTTGCTTTCCCCTCACATTCACAATTTGGGTCCCTATTGATTATAAGTGCTAAACAATCCTAATCACTACCAGTTCATTGTCTCAGCAATTTCATAAAAAACCCTAGGTCTATCAGAATATCACTAACTTCATAACTTAAAGTAATAAACAATGAATAAAAGGTTCATGTGAAGCCAAACAAATCACACATTTTAGATATAGTAAAATTATACATTACATATTAGATTAAATACGTAATAAGAAGCACCTATATAAATGATAGTGAAAATGAGGTCAAATCATCCACCACTAACACCACAATGAACAAAGCTCTTTTAGCCAAACTAGGTTTGAGAGTTTACCATGACAACAAAGAGTGGAGTACCATATGGAAACATAAGTACCTCTTCAATGCTAAATCCCTTCCTGATTTCTTCTCGTCTCCTGATGTTATTTATCCTTCTTCCATATGGGGGGTTGTTCAGGGGACCAAGAAAACTCTAGGAAAAGGATGTTTTTGGAAAATTGGTAATGGGCTTAAGGTGAAATTTTGGGAAGATGTCTGGTTAAAGGATCATCCCTTGATTGGAGATTTTCATGAAAAGGATTTAGTTGACCGATGCAAGCAAAGATATAGCATATTAGTTAGTCATTATTGGCAGAATAATTCCTGGGTGAATTTAATTGATGTTGATCAAGGCTTTAGTAACATCCAATTATCTCTCAATGTTGTCTCTCTTTATCCTTATCTTAAGAATGAGATTATTTGGCATTCTGACCCTAGTGGCCAATTTAAAGTCTCTACTGTCTTCGCTTCAAAGGAAAAGGGTAATCAACCCTTTTGGTCTCATACCTAGATTAAGTGTCTCACCCCCAAAATTAATATCTTATTTTGGATTCTGCTTCAAAATAAAATGTTGACCCTTGACAATTTGCAAAAAAGAGGTATAAATGTGGTTAATAGGTGTACTTTATGCAAAAATGGACTTGAAGATAGAGACCATATGTTTTTGAATTGCTCTTACACCCAACAAGTTTGGACTGAGATTCTTAATTTTTGGGGTATAACATGGGTCCATCAAAACAATGTGGAACTCTCTTTTAAAAATTGGTGCTACCCCTCTAAGGATCCTAATGCTCATTTTCTTTGGAAATTAACTCTCCCTCATCTCTGGTGGGGCATCTAGAAAGAAAGAAACAATAAAATATTTAGGAGTAAAGAACTTCTAGGATGGGTGCTTGGTCAGAATATCATTAGAGCCATTAAGGAGAACTTTAAATCCTAGAGGGATTCTGATCAAACCTTCCAATTTGATAACCCTTTACAATCTTAAGGGTCTAATTTGAAAACTGATAATCCAAGATCGATCATAAAATGGTATGTTCCTCCTAATGGATGGATCAAAGGGAACTTTGATGGATCAACTAAGAGAAATTCAAGAAGAGCAAGATGTGGAGGGGTCTTGAGAGATCATGTGGGAAACGTAATTGATGCTATTGCTATCCCAATTGTTAATTCGAATATCCATATTTCTGAAGCTACTATAGCCCTCTACACTATTAAATTAGTTGTTGATTTGAGGTATTCCAAATTATGGTTGGAAGTTGATTCTTTGAATATTTTTAACACCCTAAATAATATAAATTCAATCTCATGGTCTATTGAGGCTACGGTTATGGAAATCAAAGCCTTAATTCAAAAATTTGAAAAAGTGGCCATATCCCATACATATCAAGAGGCCAATGGGGTTGCTGACTAGATAGCCAATCATGCTATTCAAACGGGGCATAAAGTGAGGTGGCTTGGTGAATTAAATAAGCACGTTGATCTTAAAGCAATTATTAATTATGATGTCATTCATTCCAAAGTGGAAAAGATTTACCTGGATTAGCAATTTAATGATTTGGTGGAGTGGCCTTATGGCTATCAGATTACCTTCCCTGAGGAGGTACATTCATGTGAATGTAATGTGGTCACTACATGTATCATCAAAAAGGTGAACTCCATTTCAAGTAACAAATAACTGATTCCATTTCAACCTTTTTACCTTCTATGTTTGGGTGCTTCTAGTTTTTCATTTGCTCTGCAATATGGGGGGTGAACTGTGGAAGCAAGAACCCAAAAAATGTGATGACTGGAAGGTTAGATAGAAAGTATGGAAGATTCTATAGAAAGGGAAGGTGGTCAGTGTTCTAGAGCATTTTCATGGCTTTAAACCCCATGTCACTACCACCTTCTTTAAAAATTGGGTTGATAACAGAGTTACTCTTCATGGAGTCACTGTGAAGCTTACTAAGGACTTCATTGCCGAGGTCACAGGGCTTCCCATGGGTGGTATTAAGTTCATAAAACATACTAGTATCTCCAATGTGGCCTACAAAAAAATTTTGAAGACAGATGCAGAGGAGAAGCAACTCAAAAAGAATGGAGACTTCTTTGACGTGGAATAGATAAAAGGAATTTGGTGAGATGTGTTATGTTGTATCCATGAGTACTTTATCCTTGATGATAGGAATAAAAGAGTTCACAAATTTCATTTTGTTTTTCTCAACCACTTCAGGCACAAGGATAGACTTTCTTTCCCTTTCTATCTGCATTTTTCATTGCTTCAAAGCTTGTATGCCCATAGGAAGGAGTCTCACCCCATTTTACATGAAGGTCTGATACTTCTCATAAAGGGTTTTTTGTAAAAATAAATCCATAGCTTCGACTCCTTCTGACAAACATAAGGGTTCTCAGTCCAAAAAGTGTAAGAAGGCTGAGAATGTTAAATGGATAGAAAAGACAAAACCAAAACCCTCTAGTTCTCAAAAACAAATTGTAGAAGAGGATTCTGAGTCAGAGAGTACTGAAAGATCTGAGAAGGATGTCTTGGAGGAAGAGGAAGGGATGGATGTTGGGGATTTCAGCTCCAATTTGGACAGATATCTGGAAATAAAAGGAAAAACTGAGAAAGGGAATGAAGAGGATACAACTGAGGGAAACTTAGAACAGAAAAATTATGACAATGAGGGTAATTAGACTGTGTTCAGGGGAGGTGTTAAAGATAAAGATAATTTAATTGATGATCCAGTTTCTATGAGAGAGGAGGATCACATGGTTTTGGCTTCTACTCCTACTATGGAGACTAGGGGACAAGAAAAGGAGGACCATGTTCAGCATGAAGACTTTTCGAGACTAGAGAGGAGGAACTAATGGATAGGGAGGAACAAATTGAAAAGGTTGATTCCCCTCCACATGAGATTGTAAAAGACATTTGTGACTCTCCGCAAAGGGAAACCAAGTTTTCCTTCCTACATTCTGCCAAGTTTAATGCTGACTCTATTCTCCAAGTTGATTATTGGATCTATAGTGAAATAATGGGGCTAAAGAAGAAAGTGGAAACAATGCAACACAATCAGGATGTTGATCTAGCCATAATCAACCACTTGGAGGTGTAAATGGGAGATATCCCAAAAAAAAAACATAAAAATTATGAGCATAATCTTAGAATGCTCATCAAGAAAAGTGGAACAAAGATGTAGCAGTTAACATCAAGCATTTGTGTTGCTGCTGCTAGCCTTGGTAAAAGAGCAAATGAAGAAACAATATCCTCGGAGGGTCCAAGTAAGAGGACAAGGTAGAGTTCGAGGAAGAAAGCCTTACAAGCTGCTGTTACTTCAGCTACTAGCTCCATCCAGGATACTACTATGATTAGGAAGGAGGATGTCAAGATGATCATGGAACTACAATAGAAGTTTAGGGTCTTCTTTGTTGGTTTTATTCTTGTTTAGGTCGTTATTGCTGGTTGTTGTAACTGGTTCTTGTTTTTGGTCCTATTTTTTGGTTCTTGGTCTAAAACTTTATTTGAGGTTCCAGGTCCTTGTAAAACCTAGGTACTTTTATTGGACTATGCTTGTGGTTTTAGGTCCTTGTAAAACTTGATTTTGATGCTGCTCTTCGGTAGGTTTCAGGACTACTTTTCACAGTGGTTGTTAATGGTTTATCTTTTTTGATCCTATTAAAGGGTTTTAGGGTCCCTTCAAAACCTACTTTTACCGTAATCTAAAACACCACACCATAATTGTTAACCTCAAATTCAATGAATGTTTTTGGCCTTCAAAAGGGAGAGAAAAATTGAGAAAAAATAATGGGAAGATAAAAAAATAAACTTAACCCTAATTTGAAAGTGTGCAAGAAAATTATATTAAAAAAATAATTTAATATTATTATTTAAACATATATAACATTTAAATAATTAAACATTTCAACAATTATTAAATATTATTAAACATTTAAACATGATTAAATTGTGTCATAGGGATTTGAATCAATTTTTAGCACCCATAGAAAACCATTTAGATAATTATTAAATTTACCTATTCAAATACCTATGAGATTGAGCCACCTTTCTTGAATTAACAAACTATTAATATTTAGAGACGAATTCGACCCCAAAATAGTAATTAGAATAAATGATGCAAAATCATACCTAGTAACTCAAAACCTAGACTTGGGAAAGAATTTTTTTAGGTTATCAATATGGTTATGTGAGGGAATAACTAGTCTACACCATACCAATCTATAAATATTATTAACTTTTTATTCATGACAGCAAGGTGTCATGTGATATCTAAATACAGAGTCACGGTTAAATGTTTTGGCCAACAACACATTGAGTAATTCATCTTTGAAGCCCAATATTTGGGTTCAAACCAAGCAAATTAAAATTTATACATAGATATTGTGATAATGATCTATAAATAATAGGCTCTTGCATAATAAGTGGAGTTTCATCCACATTTTTTGAGGATGTAACATAAGCAAATTGTCTAATAACCTAGATTTGACTCGTTAAAATCCCCCCCCCCCCCATAATTATACCTTTGAGATAATTTAATTCACTGATTCAAATACCTCTAAGGGTAGGTCACCTTTCTTGAACTTAAAAACTAGTACTATTTGGAGATGAATTCAACCCCATAATGGTAATTAGAATAAGTGGCATAAAATCATACCTAGTAAATCAAAGACATCTTGGAAAAGGAGTTTTTGTTCTTATCTATTTAATTATAAAATAATAACAAACACATCATAACAAATTAAACATGATTGGTCTCTTACCATGGGTTTTTGGATCACATCCAGGTGAGCATCAGAATTAGAAAATGTTCAATAATCTATTACAATAACATATTAATGCAATTTTAACAAAATCAATTTCTCCATTGCAATCACCAAGATAAAACTTGAACATCCACAATTGTGATCCTAATGTAGTGAATATAGATGCCCCCTAATCGAAACCAATGGATTTATAATTTTGACTTAGTCCAGATTGTGCTAATGGTTTAGAAATAATATGCTATTGCATAATAAGTGGAGTTTTATCTACATTCTTTTAATATGTAACATAAGCAAATTGAGTCCTTAACTTTTAACCCCCTCCACCACCCCCATGAATTATAACTTTGAGATAATTTAATTTACCAATTAAAATACCTGTGAGGGTGAGTCAACTCTCTTGAACTCATAAACTAATATTAAATGGAGACAAATTTGACCCCAATGATAATCGTAACTAAAATAACTGACATGAAATCATACCTAGTAAATCAAAAACCTCTTAGAAAGGATTTTGTGTACTTATCTAATTAATTATAAAATAGTAATAGACTCATCATACCGAATTACTAACTTGATGGGTCTCTTACCATGGGTTTTTGGATCACATCGAGGGGATCATCAGAATTAGAAAATGTTCAATAATCTTCTACAACACCATAGTATAATGAAAATTATAGAAGTTCAAATATGGAAATAGAAGTAAAATTATCATCGTGGAACTTTGGAATTGATGGTAATTATTTAGAAATAATTATTAGGATCTTGCATAATAAGTGGAGTTTCTTCCACATTTTCTGAAGATGTAACATTAATATTAATTTTTAGGAGAAATAAGTGACACAAAATCAAACCTAGTAACTCAAAGACCTCTTGGGAAAGGATTTTGGGTGTTTATCTATTTAATTATAAAATAAAAAATGACTCATCACAATGAATTACACTTGATGGGTCTCCCACCATGGGTTGTTGGATCACATTTAGGGGATCATCAAAATTAGAAAATGTTCAATAATCTGTTACAAGACCAATTAGTACTAAATGAAAATTATAGAAATATTCTAATATAATGGTCAAATAGATGTAAAATTATTGTCATGGAACTTTAGAACCGATGGTAATTATCTAGAAATAATTATTAGGCTCTTGCATAATAAGTGGAGTTTCATCCACAATTTTAGAATTTATGTAATATCAATATTATTTATTATGAGAAATAAGTGATGGTGGTATAATAGTATGCATTCACATTGGAATAAATGGTGTCTTTAGAACATATATGTTAGACCACTTCAAATATTTATCATATTTTGAAGCCCAAAATTCATCTTGGTTGCTTCTAGATTTTTTAATGCCATTGTAACAAAAGCAATTTATCCATTGCAATCACCAAGGCAAAACCTAATCACCAAAAATTGTGCTTCTTATGTAGTGTATACAGATTCCCTCTAATTGAAACCAAGGGAGTTACAATTTTAACACAGTCTAGATTATGCTAATGATTTAGAAATAATAGGCTCTTGCATAATAAGTAGATTTTCATCCACATTTTTTGAAGATGTAGCATAAGCAAATTGACTCCTTAATTTTTAGCCCCCTTCCCCCTCTGAATTATACCTTTGAGATAATTTTATTCACCAATTCAAATACATGGGAGGATGAGTAACCATTCTCGAACTCATAAACTAATATTAAATGGAGACAAATTTGACTCTAAAATGGTAATTAAAATAATTGACACAAAATCATATATAGTAACTCAAAGACCTCATGGGAAAGAATTTTGTGTGCTTATCTAATTAATTATAAAATAGAAATAGATTCATTGTAACAAATTACCAACTTGATGGGTCTACTACCATGGGTTTTTGGATCACATCTAGGGGATCATCAAAATTAAAAAATGTTCAATAATCTGCTATAAGACCGTAGTACAATAAAAAGTATAGAAGTTCAATTATGGAAATAGAAATAAAATTATCATCATGGAACTTTTAAACCAATGGTAATGATTTATGAATAATTATTAGGCTCTTACATAATACATGGAACCACATTTTTTGAATTTATGTAACATTTATATTAATTATTAGGAGAAACAAGTGGACCTAGTGGTATAATAGTACGCATTCACATTGGAATAGATGGTGTCTTTCAAACATATATGTCAAACCACTTTAAATATATCTCATGCTTCTAAGCCCAAAATTGTGCTACTTATATAGTGAATATATATGCCCCCTAATTGAAACCAAAGGAGTTGTAATTTTTATGTAGTCTAGTTTGTGCTAATGATTTAGAAATAATAGGCTCTTGCATAATAAGTGGATTTTCATCCACATTTTTTAAATATGTAACATAATAAAATTGACTCCTTAATTTTTATCCCACTCCCCCCCACAAATTATACCTTTGAGATAATTTAATTCACTAATTCAAATACCTATGAGGGAGAGTCACCTTTCTTGAACTCATAAACTAATATTGAATGGAGATGAATATGGCCCCATAATGGTAATTAAAATAATTGACACAAAATCATATGGAGTAACTCAAATACCTCTTGGGAAAGGATTTTGTGTGCTTATCTGATTAATTATAAAATAACAACATACTTGTCGTAACAAATTATTGACTTGATGGGTCTACTACCATCGGTTTTTGGATCACATCCAGCGGATCATCAAAATCAGAAAATGTTCAATAATCCACCACAAGACCATAGTATAATGAAAACTATATAAGTTCAAATATGGAAATAGAAATAAAATTATCATCGTGAAACTTTGGAACCAACGGTAATGATATATAAATAATTATTAGGCTCTTTCATAATAAGTGGAACCACATTTTTTGAATTGATGTAACATTAAACTAATTATTAGGAGAAACAAGTGGACTTGGTGGTATAATGGTATGCATTCACATTGGAATAGATGATGTCTTTCAAACATATATGTCAGACCACTTCAAATATCTATCATATTTCTAAGCCCAAAATTGTGCTCCTTATGCAGGGAATAAAGATGCCCCTTGATTAAAACCAAGGGAGTTGTAATTCTGATGTAGTCTAGATTATGCTAATGTTTTATAAATAATAGGCTCTTGCATAATAAGTAGAGTTTCATCCACTGCATTTTTTGAAGATGTAACATAAGCAAATAGACTCCTTAGTTTGTAGCCCCCTCCCCCCTGGATTATACCTTTAAGATAATTAAATTAACCAATTCAAATACCTGTGAAGGTGAGTTACCTTTCTTAAACTCATAAACTAATATTAAATGGAGATGAATTTGACCCCATAATGGTAATTAAAATAATTGACACAAAATCATACATAGTAACTCAAAGACCTTTTGGGAAAGGATTTTGTGTGCTTATCTAATTAATTATAGAATAGAAACATAATCACCATAATAAATTACTCACTTGATGGGTCTAATACCATGGGTTTTTAGATCACATCCAAGGGATGATCATAATTAGAAAATGTTTAATAATTTTATATAAGATAGCAGTATAATGAAAATTATAAAAGTTCAAATATGGAAATAGAAACAAAATTATCATCGTGTAACTTTGGAACCAATGGTAATGATTTAGAAATAATTATTAAGCACTTGCATAATAAGTGGAACCACATTTTTTGAATTGATGTAACATTAATATTAATTATTAGGAGAAAAACGTAGACCTGGTGGTATAATAGTATGCATTCACATTAGAATAGATGGTGTATTTCAAACATATATATCAAACCACTTTAAATATCTATCAAATTTATAAGCCTAAAAATTATGCTTCTTATGTAGTGAATACGGATGCCCCCTATTTGAAACCAAGGGAGTTACAATTTTGACATAGTCTATATTGTGTTAATGATTTAGAAATAATAGGCTTCTAGATAATAAGACTATGGAGTTTCATCCACATTTTTTGAACATGTAACATAATAAAATTTTCTAATAGGGATTTGACACCATAATGCTAATTAAAATAAATCACACAAAAACATACCTAGTAACTCAAAGACCTCTTGGGAAAGGATTTTGTGTGCTTATATACTTAATTATAAAATAACAATTGACTCATCAAAACAATTTACACTTGATGGGTGTCCCACCATGTGTTTTTGGATCACATACAGGGGATCATCAGAATTAAAAAATGTTCATTAATCCACTACAAGACCAATTAGTACAATGAAAATTATATAAGTTCAAATATGGTCAAATATAAGTAAAATTATCCTCATAAAACTTTGGCATCGATGGTAATTATTTATAAACAAATTATTATTAGGCTCTTGCATACTAAGTGGAGGTTCATCCACATTTTTTGAAGATGTTTCATTATTAATTATAATTTAAGAAAAACAAGTGGTGGTGGTATAATAGTAGCCCGAAATTCTTCTTGGTCACTTCTAGCTTTTTTAACGCCAATGTAACAAAAGCAATTTCTCCATTGCAATCACGAAGACAAAACCTGATCACCCAGAATTGTGCTTCTTATCTAGCAAATATAGATGCCCCCTGATTGAAACCAAGGGAGTTCAAATTTTGATGTAGAGATCAATTTGCTAATGATTTAAAATTAATAGGCTCTTGCATAATATCAAGTGGAGTTTCATCCACATTTTTGAAGATGTAACATATTAAGTAAATTATTTAATAGGGATTTAACTCCTTAATTTTTAAGATGAACTTATTTTGACATAATTTAGTTATTTATTTATAGTGTTTCAGTTCACATAACCCCATTTACCCCACAAACACAAAAATTATATTAGTTATTAAATAAATATAATTGACATATTATTAATATAATAGAATAATATCATTATCAATATTTTTATAAATTAAACTAATTTATTACATATTTTTTAGATCATTATTAAGGTGGCAATAAACTTAAAAGGCACAAGGGAGGCCTCTAGGGTCGCTCATGACACGAGATGCCATCAATCCAACCAATAATTATACCCTCCATAATTTAGTAATGTCAATCTGTCATCCGAATGCCTTCATATCTAATTATGAATTTATAAGCAATGGGCACTAAATTAAAATAATCATGTTCATTATGAATTGTATATGTGGTGAAGTGATTTGAAAATCTTCATTTATAGGGCCAAATCACATGACAATGTAATAAAATCAAGAATCACTTTTAAAACTTGATTTATGAAGATTAAAGAAAATTTAATATTATATCTATATATTATTGTTAATGATAGGGAAGTAATATTTAATTTTTAACAAAATTAAATAAATTTTTATGTCGTGTAAAATTAAAAGTAACCAATCACATTTTGACAAGAAAGACTAAAGTATTGATACTCTTATAAACAACTATTGGTACTCCAAAGAATAAGATTGGTCATAGGTTTACAAAATACATTTTATGACCTCTCATGATAAAATCAGTTATACGATCAAATCTATAATTTGTTAGACCTTGGAACCTTATTTATAAGTAGTTAAGATGACATATTAAAATTTTAAAAATATTAATGATGATTTTTTGGCACCATAATTTGAAATCAAAAGTTAGAGTGCATGGTTAGCGAGACCTTTATCCTTTATTCAAATATATAATATATAATTATAATTTGATTTATAAATTATATTAACATATATAATATATAACAATAACAAAATATATTAATATATAATATTATATAATTTACATTATATAATATATTTTTTGATTATATATTTTGATATATATATATATATATATATCATTTTAATATATTAAATATATCACTCTCCTTCAATTCGACTTGACTACTAGAGCTACATTTGCATTCAAAAATAGGTGGAAATCCCCAATGAATTAATTTGAAATTCAAATATACCTTGAAAAATAAGGTTCATATAATTTTCTAACATTTTAAAGAGGAACAAAAATTATTGAACATGTCTGACTAGATATATAATTCCATTTCCTACATATTCTTAGTTTTTTTTTAACATATACTATAGAGCACTGACATATTACAATAAAGTAGGTTGTAGAGAGTCCCAAGCATTGACCATATTTATTACTATCATTTCTATAGATATTTATTTTCAGGGATTTAATCTTAATAGTGTTCAATATATATTTTTAATTCTATCTAAAATGTGCAAAAATCCTTATTTTTAGGTATTTAATATTAATAGTGTTGAATATATTTTTTTAATCTATCTAAAATGTTTGATTTATTTATGTTTACTTAGCCATTTAATTCATTGTTTGGCACCTTAATATGTTATGAAATCGCTAAGATTCATATAGTCTACCTAGATTATTGTAATATTTTTTGCCCTACTTGAGCACACCCACCTATGATGTCAGTGACCCTTCTGCTAAAGGAGCATGCACATGTCTATTATTTGGGCAAATAAGATTTCGAAACTATAACACTAAATGTCTATTATTCTAAAATTAATGCTCTACCTATATATACTTCAATGAATTTTTAATTGAAAATAGTACAATTTTTAACAATGTGTGTCGAGCTCAAAGAGGCCCTGGGTTGGCTTAGGTAGTAGTGAGCCTTACTGCAAAGCCCATTTCAAAAGGAAAAGAGGGAAAATGATTCAAGTGGGTGTATATGACTAAAATTGGTAGACTCTAGGTCCAGTTGTAATTCAATATGGGTAGACTCCTTGTTTAGTTTAAATTTTATGTAAAATAGTTACACAATAATTACCCTACACCTTTTTTATCATCTTCTTCATCTAGTGAAATATAACCAATTGTTTAGATTTAGCCAATAAATTATTTAGTTCAAATGTCCTTCCTTCTAAATGAATGAACATGAATAGTTACTCAAAATTTAACTCAATTTTGCATAAAGTGATGAGCCATTATAATCCAAAAAAATATTAGTCACATCCATGATAATAGAAAACATAATATAATATAATAGATAGTCTCCAAAAGCTTTGTACCATGGCATTTACCAGAACAATTGACTATAGCCCCACCTATAATTAGGATTTGAAATTTTGGAGCTCGATAAATAAATTAGTCCAATTGAGTAGCCCACTTACTATTGATGAATTTATGTATGCCCCCAGAGTAAATAAATATAGTGGACTTATATTTCTTGAGGAAATGAACCACATTAATATTTGGATGAGCAGTAATACCTAAAAGTGCATGATAGGAAATAATCATTTGAAAATATTCAAATTTTTCCTTAGGTCCTTCCAGACTATTGATGTGTGTCTATGTCAAGGATGTAATGTGAATAGTAAAATAACATTTATCATGTTATAGGGATAACATGAATATGGTAGTGACACCTTGGGGCTTCACTAAGTTTTTTGGAGAGTGTTGATACCTCTAAATGCACCACAGGGTTCTTTATTGTTCAAAGAACACTTCTCATTTTAGAATTCTAAGAATTCAAAGCATGAGTAGCAGATTGTGGTAACTTTATGTCACCTATGGTGAAATAGCAATAGATATATGTTTTATTTTCCCATAAATTTATATTTAGTAATGTTTGGGAGCCATCTTGGTCCATTCTTCATGAATTATATAGAATCTACGTTAATACTCAATTAATTATGAATCAGATTTACAATGAACTTCTCTTAGCTCAATACTAAATTTACCATTGTTAATCTTAGTCATACCCTCAAGTACTGAGAGGATAGCCTATGTATATAGGTTTTCCTTCTCCTTTTATAGGTTGTGAATCATTGATTTCATCCCTTTGATCCTTACCTTAGTTTGTTCTGATTGGACTTCAATCAGGCTCTCAACATCCTCTTCGTGGATTGTAGCCTCACATAATTATTTCACACTAATTGGGGTCAACCCTACAAAGTATTCCACCTTATGGAATATGAATTCTTCTAATCCCACTATGGCCTTCTTGGTGGTAACTCTCTTTAATCTAACTATCTCTTGATTGAATTTCGTAGTGGTGGGAACTTTCACTAAAATAGGGGAAAGAACGTAGGAAATAGCCATTCCTCCACTATAAGCTATAAAAAAGGATGCTCCCCTTGAGTTCTAAACAATTTATAGAGATGATCTATGGGAGCCATCTAGGAATGAAATAAAACATAGCTCAAAATTCTTGGTAAGTATGGTGGTGCACCAAATGGACAAAGATAAATCTTCAATGGAGGAGTTGAAGACATAGAGCTAGGCCATAATCTAGTACTTGCAAAATCTATTGAATGAGCCTAAGGTAGTAACCACAACTTATAGCAAGCCCATGATTATTCCTAAATTTTCTTTAATTCCACTTGATTTTGGCTATGGTAAGGATTCAAAAAGTAGATCTTAGGCCATAGAATATTGGCAAAAAAGATTTAAGCACATGTACTAAATAAGTAATCCACTCTATACTAAAATGTCTAGATGACATACTAGACAAGCAAGGAGAGTGTGACCCGTAGTATTCATGTATGATGCAAACATTAAGAATTGGGAAAAACTCAGGTTGAAGTTGGATGAGATTCATAATATGGGCATAGACACTTTAATAGCAAAAAATATCATCTCCTTAGATGATCAAAAACACCCCAGGGAGTATCAGTTATTAGTTAAGCATCAGTTGGTGGCGCTTAAAGAAGGTGATTTTAATTTAGAGGGAGATGGTGAATCTTGACAGTACATGTGACATGATGAAGGAGTCATTAAATAATGCCCTAAAAAGCCTCATTGATGCAATTCAAGGAGCCTTCAAAAACTAGAAGATTAGAGAGCTGGTGTCACTAGAAAAATCATGTGACCAATTAAAGCATTAGTTGAGAAGAGGTAGGTAATGCTCCAGAAGGTCACTAATTGGCCCACAAAATAATTTTACAGCTAGAGTATCTTTAAGAATATGTGAAGCATAGCTAGAATTTTATAAGTAAAGGGAGTGTGTCCCTTTACAATGGTCAATCAATTTTTTAGTCAAGAGATATAGCCTTAAAGAGTTTGTTCATGTGTAATTTTATCTAGTGTCAAATTTATTTTTGTTGTAAAATCATTGGTGTTGGTTTAGAGATTTTGTCACCTAACTCTATAGTTTTATGCCCACAAAAGTGAAAACTATATCAATAATTGAACTGATTATAATGGTGATTGATATCTATTCTCTACTTATTTTACAAGGTTAAAACTACCTTCTAATCATATGTAATGTATTGAAACTTATGTTTCTTTTAACTAGAAAGCAAGACAAAGGTATTATTTTTTACCAAAAAGCTTTGAAAGGTGCATAGACATTCCTGAACCATTACACATAAAGTTTAAAGACTTCAATAAATTTTAAATTGAGTAAAGTATATTTTACAGTAACCAACTATCCATCACCATAAAATATTCATACAAAGATAAACATCTCATAGTGATGAAAATCAACTAAACAACCATCATTTTCAACAAAGATGACCATTGACAATATATTCAATATAAATAGAATAAATCCATATGCCTACATAAACTTCACCATATATATCTTCTATATTGAGAATAACAGTAATAAAATTCAAAGTATGAAGTTTTTTATAATGAGTAAAACAAAGTTTGCCCAAAATATCTGTATACCTGTCATCTAACCCATATTTAAACATTACATATCAACAGTTTCTTGATAATGGTTTTTTGAAGATGACTGCATCAAAAATTAAAATAAAATAATTTTTTATAAATATTTTAAAAGAGCCAATAAAAATGAAACATCATAACAACTAGAAATTAATCATGCATTAGTGGTCTCCACTCTAGCTCCTCCATCTTTGATTATCTCAGGTCCCAATTATTTTTGACTCACCTCCAATGCTTTCATTCTACTCCTATATTCCTAGTACTTGGTAACCATTGTAGTAATGTTATTTCTCCTTGGTGTGGTAGTGATTTGTAACATGGTCCTCCATGTATTAAGTGTTTTGTCCATTTCCATTGAAGATTCAAACATAGTGTCCCTCTTTGTTTTGAATGAAGTTAAATAATCCTGCAATGTGGCAAGCTTTTTTAAAGAATTGCCATTTTCTATTTTTGGATTATTTATTTCTTTATGAAATAATTATTTAATTTTCAAAGTCACATTTAATATGTTTAATATCTTATCATCAAAATCATCAACTATTTCCACTTCCATATCATTGCAATTTCCTTTGATTTCAAATAACTTCTCAAAATATTATTGAAGTACTTTGTTGATTCCTTAATAAAATTATCATATATATTTAACTTCCAATCCCAAGAGTTAAAATGGGAAGGATCAATTTCCTTAAGGTCATTCACTATCTTTTCTCCAATTAGCACTAGAGGATCCATTGCAATAATCTTTGCAACCTCATATGAGAGTAGGTGAGTGTAGTTTTGTTCTACTCTGACACACTGTAGTTTTAATACAAGACCCTTTATTTTATCAACTACTTGGGTGTAAAATTGGATTGATCTATTAAGATAAAACAAACCATCATGATATATTTCATCTATGCATTCAGTAACAACCTTAACATAACCCAAATTAATCTTAATTTTTTGTATGGCCTTGACATCGACACCTTCTATGTTAGATTTTGAGGATTCGTTGGGAGTAAGAGTGGCAAGAGATGAAATGAAATTGTTAAGAGATAAAACTTGAGACTATAACATCAAATTTTATTTCTTCTAATATGTTAACCTTTTGATGAAGGCATTGATAGAGAAGTCAGCATGATAAACATCACTTTATACAATAAAAGGCCCCATATCAACATGAATAATATTATACTCAACCTTAGTTATCTAATTCTCATTTAGATCCTTTATAGGATCAACAATTTCCAATAATCCGTTCCTATAAAAGGCATCAATCACAATCCAAGGCATTATTTTAGTCTTTTTAGGCTTTGAGGAACTTTGCAGTAACTTGGTGACTATATCAATTTCTGTTGTCATTATTGGTACACTTTTACTCTTCTTCTAAACTACCTTCTTCAACTATATAGGAGAGGCTATCATAGTTGTATTTTCAATGTTTTTACTTTCAAAACTTTCAATTATAGAAATAGAAATAGCAACATTTTTTGTGGGGGAAGGAGGAACTTCAAAAATCATGGGGAAAGAACCATCATCAATCACATTTTGAAATAGATCATTAGAGTCAGTAAGCACTGACTTCACCTGGCTATTTTTATGTTTAGGAATGGATGACGGTATAACATCCTATTCATTAACTATTTTTACTTTAACCACTTGTTTAGGCCTCTCACCATCTCCACCCAATTGTGAATTAGTGTTAGATAGGATAATTTCCTATCTCCTAGATGAAACATTAATATTAGAATTTTGTACAAATATTTGTTCATTTATTTTGTCACCACTTTACATTCAGCTAGTTTTGAGTTCTTTTAAACATAGGATTAGTTTGAACTTTAAAATCTAAAATTTCATTTTTTGACCAATTAACCTCAAGAAGAGGTTTGGCCATGATGGATTGATACTCAAGGTATACAAATTTATAATCTTCTTCAACACCTTTATGAATCTAAAAATAGAGGCCATAATCCTTGATTTGTTTCAAAGTTAAACTCGTATATTCCCTCTTCTATACTTCTCTTTCATCATTGCAATCTTCCCAAAAATCTTCAATACTAGGGTGATGTTCATAAGAGATACTTCCAAACAAATTTTGTCTCACATAACCTTTGCTATCAAAATTTGCTCTCATAGACAAATATTTCACATTGTATTCATTTAGAATATTTTATGTTCCCTTAGAACTTTAATTATTTTTAGAATAAAAAGAAAACATTGAAAATGGAAAGCATAGCCTCACTCCCCATATTCATATATTTATCATTAACTATAGACATCCATATGCAAACCTAAAAAAAAACTAGGAAATAATTTGTATACAAGGGTAATTTCACTTGAGCTTTCTCAAAAGCCCCTACCCACAAATAAGTGAACCTCTCAAACTGAACATAAAAGCTTCCATACTTCTTAACTAAAGAGGCCAATTTAAAATAAATCTACAACTCAGGTTTTGCATCCAATATTATTACAAATTTCATTAAAAAGGTATCATTAAAATTAAAATAATCATTCATCCCAAACTATTTAATGAACTATGGAAAAGATTTGTATAGAGGCATATCTGGTGTCAGAAGCCCTTATGGCTTCAATCTTGCCAGATAGCCTTCTAACTAACTAGAATATTGAAGAGGTGTGAGGACATATGAAATAAGAAGTCTATTGAAATTTTGTTAATTGTTCATTTAAATGGTAACTAATAAGTTATCCCTAGTCAATGAACTATTTATCATTACAAATAACTAGAATAAATTGACACATCTAAAATTAAAAGGAGTCACTTTGAGCGTTTCTAGCTACATGATGTAATAAGGTAATAGCATTTGAGATTTCATCTTTAAAATGCATTATTTTAAGCTTAGAAGGTAGTTGAGACTTACTTTTCTTCTCAGACTTTAGCCAATTCTTTGCTATAGAATTTTTACACTAATTTTCATTCGCTCTGAAGAATTCATCACCCATAGCTACATACATTTCTTCCATAGTTTCTATTTTATGAAGGTTCAATGCATGTAAATTATCTCTAAAGTGATTTTTGTAACCACTAACCCATCCATAGCCTTTATCTCATGTGTCTCTGAAATATACCATCTTGTGCATATAATTACTTGGTCAAATTTTTGTACATCCTCAGGAAAACCTCCAACACTTGCTAAAACACTTTAAAAAGTTTTATCCTCTAATGGAATTCTAGTGTTCTATTCTAAGAGTACATATAGTCATTCCAAATTTAGGTTTCTAAACTTTGTATCTTTCACACCCAAGCAACAACTTTCAATTCCTATCTACATGAGCACCAATATGCAAAGATAGAATGCCTATGTCTTCAAGAAGTAATTATAGAGAGTATAAATGAAGATAAATGAATTAACAAAACTTTAGCCACCTATCTTGTGTTATAATCTTGATGATATGTGTTTCTAATGATGCATTAATGTGGTTTTTAATTATATCCCTTGAAATAAATGCTTTAAGATTCATGTGCCTCTTAATTTTTTTGAAAATATAGCTCCAAGTTGCGCCATACAAGTCACTAAATGAATTATAAATTCCTTAAAAAACAAGATAACAAATCTAAATCATATTTTTATAAAACTTTAAAAATTTGGACCTAAAATTCAAGAGTTTCAAAGTTTTGAAAACCTCTGACTTTCTGACTACACAAGACGCAACTGACAGAAAGGTCAACCAAATTGGGTGAATAGGAAGTTCTAAAACTCTAGAACCCTAAAACTTTGGTTAATAACTTGGAAGATAAATGACATAGGTTATTTAACTCATATAACCCATGACATTAAGTAATAATGGAGAGTAACAAAGTAATCAAAACTAAGAAAATGAATGGGATGAAGACCTAGGAAACTCAAATAGAAGAAAATCAAAAATGCATAACATAAATTTAAATTGATGGGTATTCCAAATCATTTCAATGACATTAAAAATTAGCATGGAAGGTATTCCAATTCATATAGAGGTATCTTCTAGGAGATACCGAAAATAAAATTCCAATCATCTGCATGTTTAAGGTATTTCTTAGGAGATACCTCCAAAGAAAATTCTAGTCATTTGCATCACAATTCTTGTCAAATTAAAAGGTGTCATAGTTGTATCAAATCCATTTCAATGACATTTTTAATCAACATGAAAGGTATTTCAAATCCCCTTGAGGTATCTCCTAGGAGATATCTTGAAAGAAATTCCAATCATGTGCATGTTCAAGGTATCTACTAAGAGATACCTCCAAAAAAAAATTCCATTAGTGTGCATCAAGGTTATTGACAAATAAAAAGGTTTCATGGTTATATAAAATCCCTTGCAAGGACCATTTCAATCAACATGAAATGAATTCCAAGTCCCATTGAGGTATTTCCTAGGAAATACCTTGAAAAAAATTTCTAATCATGTGCATGTTCAAGGTATCTCCTAATAGATATTTAGAAAGAAAATTACATTAGTGTGCATCAAGGTTATTGCCAAATAATTTTTTTTAATGGTTATATCAATATGGAAGGTATTTTAAGGCCCTTTGAGGTATCTCCTAGAAAATTCCAATCATGTGCATGTTCAGGGTATCTCATAGGAGATACCTCATGTGCATCATAGTTATTTCCAAATAAAAAGGTGTCATTGTTATATCAAATACTAGTCAACGACCTTTGAAATCAACATATAAGGTATTCTATGGCCCTTTGAGGTTTCTCCTAGGAGATACCTTGAAAAAAAATTCTAAATCATGTGCATGTTCAATGTATCTCTTAAGATAGATCTTGAATGAATGTTTCAATTTTGTGCATTAGGGTTGTTGCTAAATAAAAAAGTTGTTATGTTTATATAAAATATTTTTCAAGGACCTCTTCCAAAAACATGGAAGGTATTCCAAGGCCCTTTGAGGTATTTTATTTAGACTTTTGATTTTAAACCTTTGAATTTTCATGCCCACAAGATCTGTTATTTTATCTTCTTCTAATTGCATGGCAATTATGTGGCACCATTCTAAATATTTCATGGCATTTTTCATAATTTTACTTTGTTACTTAGCCATTGGTATTAAAATACCTCCCCAAGATCTTTTCACTCTACTGGATCAATTCTCGGTGATGCAATGAGAGTCATTTGATCATTCAAGATGCATGTATTTTACATTTTAGACTCAGGGATATATTTTCATAAACATAATGTAAAATTTAGGCTAAAACACTTATGACAATATGCTTCATCCGTAGGATCATAATCTATTGTCTTGATCTTGATTGCTTACTTTATTAGGTGGGACACATTTACTTTTACTCTTGAAATGAGAGGATGTAAAGTATCATTCATTTAGGCCTTCTGTATCCTTTTGACTTCTCAATTGTGCTTCACTCCATTGTATCATCCTTTGGCAATGAAACATGGACCGTTAGACCATTTGAGTTGCATGATGTTTAGTATTTACTCGAGCTTCTTCTGACTCTATTTGATCAAGATCTAGTGATGTGGCTAGAGCTATTTGATCAATTAAATTATGGAACCTTTCATTTCCATTAGCCCAGACCATTTAGTGAGCCTCCACATAGATGTGTAATAGATATTTTTTTAAGCTCCATCTTTATTATTTCATTAGTGTTTTTTGGGTCATACAGGAAGGATCGACCCGTAATTTTGGTGCATCACCTTGTTTGCTTTCATAGTACTTATCCCCTTTATAAACTATTGATGATTCTAAATGCCTCATATGTGTTGTTTAGTGTTGATGAACACTTATCATTTTAGGATTCAAATAATCCAAAGAATGAGTTTTAGTTTTCAAAAATTTAGTGATGTTTATGGTGGAATAGAAGTAGAGTATGGGAACTATCCACAATATTTATTTAATTTCATGGTTGGGAGATACCAAGGTCTAGATATTTTTGATATTTATAGCCAAAAAATTAATCTAAATGAATATTAACAATGATCTTCTAACTAGGTGAGCTTTAAAAATTAAAATAGAAAAAAGAAGGGTAAGGCTGAAAAGAGAATGTGATTGCAAGGTTCCATCTCAAATATTATGACAAAGTTCTAATTAATTTGAGCATACATGAACCAATTTATCGTATAAAATAGTATAAACTCAGATTGCATCACAAACTAGGCATGTTTTAAATGATATTTAAACCATAAGTAAGAACCGAGTTTACTTTAAACATTTGCTACTACAACCTAAACATCATATGCACATCCAAATGCATAGCAAATAAACAAAGTATACCTAATAACCTTTTAGGTAATCTAAAATTAGCACAAATTAATAACCCTATGATATAAAATGTAGATCAAAATATAGAGAACCATTAAAATTTAAGACAATAATGCAATTGAGAGACAACATTGGCTTTTAACAAACTTATCAGACAATCTTTTTAGAATTCCTTAGTTGTATTAAATAATCTCTTGTATACAAATTTCTCAGAGTTTTTCTCTTACAAAATGGCAACCTTTCCCTATTTATATAAAATATAGGTAGTATACCAATTATCTTTTCAAAATGTCCATGTGCATGATAAGGATAGTTGTCCTTAATACAAAAACTACAATGCAAAAGGATTTCCATGACAATTTTGACAAAAGGACTAATATATGCTAAAAAACTAGCATATATTTCAAAATAATATTATTTTATGTTACATTGGTAGGTCCCTTGGGTTAATACTTCAGGATTTTCTTCACCTTAGTATATTTTTCTCTAATTAGCTCAAAATCTACTTTAGGCTTCATTAAACAATCCTATTCTTGACCTGGCAATGTGTTAAAATTTTTATCACTCTTAGCTTTAAGTTCCTAAATTCATTGAGCTTTTGTAATCTATTCCCCTAATGTAATGATGATATCAAGTACCTTCTAATTATCCCTGATAAGCTAATATTTTTTACCCTTGATGTTCTATATGAAGGTACTGACCCTTTTCTTGAATTCTTCATCATCCATTAGGCCTATGGCACTAGTTTTAGAAGGGTTTACCAATAGTGTCTTCAAGATATTCTCCATCCTTGCTATCAATCCTTTGTCCTCCTCTATGAATCTATTGACACTATCACACTAGTTTTTAAAGTCCAATATCTTATCTTTGATGACTCTTGGGAGGGAATTAAAAAGTTTCAACTTGATGATCCTAACACCTTAGACCTACTTTGTGCTATGGACATTAATCAATTTAGTTTCTTGATCTCTAGAGTTCTATCATTAAGTGATTAATGCCTATGGTTTCCAAATTTTATGGGTCAAGGTATTTTATCTAAGCTTTATGGCCTTCAACCCTTCAAATGTATCATAGAAGGACTTACTCAGTAGTTTCATTATATCCTTAAGGACTAAGAATGTAACCTATGCTTCCAAGTCTTTCTTCTCCTTTTCTAGATTGGTGATCCTCTATTCTATCCCCTTGATTATAGCTAAGGTCATAACTGATTGGGCCACCACCAAACTCACTACATCCTCTTGATAGATGGGATGGTCCCCTACTACCTACCCCCAGATAAGAGTTAGGCCTACAAAAGGTTCTACCTTTTAAAATTTTAACTCCTCATGATAATGGTAGCTTTCTTAGTTATCAACCTTTCAAACCCTATTATATCTAGGTTATATATGACATGGGTCACTAGCTCAGAGGGTTTGGGTGTCTCTGGGGTTTCAATCCTAGTTCCACTTGATGCTCATAAATCTTTCATTTTCTTGCTACTTCCATTGGTTATTTGAATGATTCTTCCTTTTTCTTGTTCCTTCATGTGCTCCTTGATCCAGGGTTTGACATTGTCAAGGGGATCTTCACCTATAGAGCTATTAATCACCATTGAGTGTGATTGGGAAGCAACCTTTTAGAGTTTCCCATATATGAACCAATCAAGAATGGTAGGTCCATGTATGGCGAACTCATCACTAAAAAAATTTACTTCACTAGTGGGATGGGTCCATGTCACCTTTGGTATTTTGGAGGACATAGGGATAAGGGCCAACTCAACTTCCCTCTTTTTTTGTGTGAAAGGGACTAATTTCAATGCCACTAATTCTCCCTTCTCTTCCTCACCTATTTAAGGTCCTTCAATTTGTGCCACTTTAGTTGTGGATCCCTCATCGTATTGATCAAACCCATAGGTCTCTATAAGTTCCTTGAAGAATACATCCACTATCTCATACGATTTTAGGGAAATCATATCAAATTCATCCACTAGGAAAGATGGATTTAGAGGTTGGGATGATGATGAATGGCCTTATTCTAAATTTTCTTTTAGTTTCTTCTCACCAAGATCTTGAATTTGGAATTCTTACTATTGTAGTTGACTTGGAGGTGTAGTAGAAGTGGAAGGCAGTAGATGATACTACAATGTGCTCATTTTCCATCTCTCCCCAACTAGTTTCTCATTTCTTTGTAATTTGTGCTCAATCTTGAAATCATGATACCTACACCTAACCAGGACCTCAATCAAAGTCTATAGCTTTGGTATAAGATGGTCATATGGACCAACCATGTGCTCATAGGTTACCTTGGTTAGTTTCTTTGATTACAAATGAGGGACAACCTAATTATTAGGGTCTCATTCAATTAGGTCATTCATATAAAAGTAGAAGGCATCACTATATCTATACATGATGTCCAATTACTTCTAGTCCTAGATCAAAGTTATCTTAATAAAAAATGGAAAGGGATACAAAATGCCCTTCCTCTTCTCCCTACAAACATTATCAATTCCTTGGAAGATTTGGTGAGAAATTTCTTGCTCAACCAACTTGAGGGGGACATTGACAGTCACTTCAATGGTTTGGTCATGATCCCTTTTATTCTGATAACAGTGCAGTTTGGATAATACCAAATATCTCCCATGAGGTCAACATACTTCTTAACAAGAGGTTGCATCCTGGGTAAGGGTTCCCAGTGATATTCTTGACCAAATTAGGGTATATGCAATCATAAATGAACTATATATGAACTCTATATTTGAAGATGTGCAACTTTGCATAGTGATGGGAAATGGTAATTTTGTTATGGGAAGACTAGTTCTTGACACTAGGAATATGAGTGGATGCCATTAATGAGTTCAATAGATAGGACATCATGGTGAATTTTTGGATTCTCCTTTTCTTAATGCCATAAAATTGTCTTCCCAAGTGGATGTTAATTATTTATCTAATAAGTGGAGTTAGCTTTTCTTCCACCATGAAATATATGTAGGAAAACCATCTAGGGTCAACATAGGTTATGATGGTTACCCTTGAAGCTCTGCACAATAAGGTCATAATGATCTTGATCCCTTATCTAAATGAAATGATACGTATTTTCCCATCATGGTTCTTGGATACATGAGTTCCTTGGATTAACCAAGGTCTCAAGATAACATCTAGATTATGCTAGGTAGTCTATTCTTTGATGGAGGGGAGGTCTATGTGAGCTCTTAGGAGCTTATAGTAACCTTTAAAAGCTACTAAGGAAACATAGGCAATTATTTTTGACCCTTATTCTTTGATGATTTAATCATTATCTATTATACAATCAACAAATAAGGGTGCAAATATGTCAATATAATATAATACCTCAAGTTTAGTAGCAGCTTGATGAAGACCTATTATTTGCATTGAAACTAGGTCCTTAAATGTTTTCTTAGTGGTTGACACCCTTTACTCATTAGATGATAGAGGTTACAACTACTCAATTACAAAGAAAATATTGGACCAATTCTTCATTCCATTGGCTAATGCCCCTATGTCTAATTTAGTATCTCCAAAGTGCCTCCCTTCCTGGTCTATATATAGATACATGTCTATCTGTTCTCTCCATTTTCACCTTATTTTTGCCATGATCTCAACTACATTGGAATATGATTGGTCTTGATGCTCAAGATGACACTTTGATCTTTATTAATGAATTTGTGTCCTTAATAGTCAATTTTTGAGGCTTTAAGTCAAGTTTTAGGGCTTCAAGTTAATCTAGTAGGGTTTTTGAGGCTTTAATTGTGAAGGTGATAGTTTTCATAAATGTATTCATGTCTCAAATATTATGGATGGCACCACTTATGAAAATTATGTATTTTTTAGGTGATTCAAAACTTAGGATTGTCCTTTTGTGCTTACATGGTGCTTACATGGACCTCCTTAAGCTTGTTCTTATGGCACTCCCATGGGGAACCTTTTGAATATTAGCTATTGTATTTAAATAAAGACTTTTATGTCACTCCATTATATTAGGATTATAAGATGAATGTGAGCCTTTGATTAAGATCTTGAAGGTCCTTTTTGGTTGGTCACTAAGATGCACAAATATTAAGCTAGTCCATGATGCACATATGATTAATCCAATGAGTTAGTTTTAGATTAATAGTAATAAAAACACTATGATCTATGTTTTAATGTGATAATCTTAAGGCTAAAACTTTTAGAAGGTCCCCTTTTATACTAATGATAAAAGTTTGGATGGGGTTTATTTTAAATGCCTCACTAACATCAAATGGCATCCTCACGGATGTCAAATGATGGGAGTGAGGTCATCAAAATAAATACTATAGAAACCTTTATAGTGAGTAGGATTTAACACATATTCTATCTTAAGATGATATCAAGCCGTTAGATAGGGTCTTTAGGTAAGTGAGGACTGTTAAACTTCCATCTAGCTTAAGACTTCAAATTAGATATTAAAACATGTAGTTATCCAAACTAAAGTTTAGGATTATTGAGGAAACCCCATGTTGAAAAAACACCAAAACACTCCAAGATTAAAAATTTGGTTGAACATTGATAAGGTCTTAGTCTAGGATGAAAAGGGCACTATGGAGATAACATTTAACAAAGGTTAGGAGGGCTTAAAAAAGGGGGAAGAAACATAAAATGGGACTTAAGTATAATTTTATGTCAAGGTTTATTCATTTTAAACAACATAACTGAGCCTTAACATAAAATTAGACTTAGGGTATTTTTTTTTAAATGACCAATTCCCATTAAATTTTCTCCCTGTAAACATTTGAATTTTAACTCTTAGGTTTCTTTTTTTGCTCAAGAACCCTGCTTTCCTTCATAAAACCTAAACTTATTCATTAAATGGTAATAATTAGTAGGGTTATCTCATAAATCATACTTAAACATGAAAGGACCCATCCCTTTTAAAGTGGATGATCTTCAAATTCTAAAAAGAATATCCTCATGAAAGCCAGAATAGGATACATATGTTTTGAAACATTTACAAGGATCCCTATTTTACAAAGCAAAAAAAGGGTGGTATGTTGGTCCCAAAAACATAACCCTTTTATTGTAAATCACTATCTTAGTTTTAGTTATAGCTGAGAATCAAAGATGAAGTTAGCCTACTCCAAAAGTTCATCCCCAACATAGGTGACCCACAGCCTAGGTTTGTTACCATTTTACAACTCCACTAGGAGAAGCTTTACAACCACTTATCCCAAGGGTGAAATTTAATATATAATATTTATATCAAATCAATTTTAAATATATTTTCAATAAATATGGAAGGTATTACAAGGCCCTTTGAGGTATCTCCTAGGAGATACTTTGAAAGAAAATTCTAGTCATGTGCATGTTCAAGGTATCTCCTAGGAGATATCTAGAAAGAAAATTCTGAAAAGCACTTAGGGTAATTTCAAAAATCACATAGGGTAATATAAAGAATCCCAAATTACTTTCAAAAATCCTTTAGTGTACTTGATTGCTTACAATGGTGAAACTTTAAATTAAGATTGGGCTCCCTTTCATATCTTGGACTACTTCATCCAAGGCATCCATTAGTGCCTTCCATGTAAAGTAAAATTATACTCCTTCCATGAAGTATAAATCCATTCTTGACCCTATTTGAAATTTTCTTAGGATATACCTTAAAGGGGAAATCCACTATTGTTCACACAAGTCATTCAGAACATTTATTTACACAAAATGTCTGATTTAAAAACTCCAAATAAAAAATTCCAAAGACCTAGAGTTCTTGATGAAAACATGAAACAATCCATGTATATGAGCACCATAAATATATATGGGGGACATCATACACTATAAACTAATTTCAAATACAAAGGAGTGATAATAAAATTTATGCATCCACATGATCGTCCCCTATTGTCATACCTAATAAGATGGATGGATTTTTTTATATTTAGAGGGATTAATTGTGAAATTTTTTTGACATAATGGGATCTATTATTGTATAATAGGAAAATCCAAAATTGGTTTTGATATCATGTCATGTGGGCCATGCCCACAAATAGTAATTTGTCTTGGATCCTATTTAATAGTTTTCTTTGTAATGTATTCTTATTTCATAATCTTTATATGCAAATTTTATTTTATTTTATTTTTATTTTTAAATTCATTATATACTTAATTATATCTCTTCAAACTTGGTATGTTTTGGTGGTAACATGAGACTCATTATAACCTTACCATAATTATGTTAATTTTTAAAGAAGTATTCTCAAGTAGTGGACCATAGTAATGTTTTTGTATTATTGATTTTATACATTGAGAAAAATTTATGGTAATATCAACTTTTACATAAGTGAGATAGTATTTTCACAATCCATTGATTAGTTAGTATCAGCTAATTCTTTCTCATACCCTAATGATGGTTTAAGGAGTGTGAACTAAAACATTAGTCAAAAAAATACAACACAAATTTTTCCAAAAAACTCACTAACTAATAAATTTTTACGTTTAAGTAAAGTATTTTTTTAATAATTTAACCAATATGAAAGCATCTTTGTGTAATGGGTATATATTTCAATTTTACCTTGATGTTTTAACTTAATTCATTTTTTTCAATCATAAATATTATGTCTAATGGATTAAAATGACCATGTGTTTATGCCTACATTAGGACTTTTTATTTGATAATTATAAGTGTTCGCCTTATGTGAAATTCATCAACTTATTTTATATGGGTTTTTGGTGGTATATAAGTGGAATAATCCTTGATTCATCATTATTGATAGTTTCCATATTATTATTTAAAAAAAATCTTGATCACATTGAAAAGACTAATCATTATTTGATTCAATTTTATGAAGGTTCTAGAATTTTTAAGCTTTAATGGAAGTATATATAAAGGAATTTGGTTTATACGTGCCCTAAATTTTATTTAGACTTTTTCTTTTAAACAATTTCATTTTCATGCCCATAAGATCTTCTATTTTATCTTCTTATACTTATGTGGAAACTATGTGGCATCATTCTAAATCTTTCATGGTATTTTTCATAATTTCCCTTGGTTACTTAGCCATTGGTATTAAAATACCTCCCTGGGATCATTTTGCTCTGTTGGATCAATCCTCAGTGATGCAATGAGAGTCATTGGATCATCTGAGATGCATGTGTTTTACATTTTGTAATTAAGGCTATATTTTTCATAAACATAATGTAAAATTTAGGCTAAGATATTTGTGCCAAGATTTATGATAATATGATTCATCTATAGGATCATGATACAGGGTCTTGCTCTTGATTAGTTTCTTTATCAAGTGAGACCCATTTACTTTTAGTCTTTGAATGAGAGGATGCTAAGTATTAGTAATTTTGGCCTTTTGTATCCTTTTGACTTCTTAATTATGCCTCACTCCATTGGATCATCCTCTGATGATGTAGTATGGACCATTAGACCATTTGAGTTATATGATGTTTATTCTTTGCTTGAGTTTCTTCTTGCTCCATTTGATCAAGATCTAGTGATGCAGTTAAAGCCATTTGATTAGTTTAGATTTATGCTATTTAATCTTGGACTTGGGGCTACCTCACTCCATTCAATCAAGGTGTAGCAATGATGTGAGAGATCTTTGATCCTACAAGATGCAAAGGAGTTAAATTATAGACTGAAATGATGAATAAACATAAACTAAGAGGTTAAAGGGTTAAAAATATGTTGAGGCCTTAATATTAAAACATAAATCAAAGGACAAATATAACTTAAAATTGGGCTTAGGGTATCATTTTAAACTAATGTGTCAAGAAAAAAGGTCTTAGGAGATAACTCAAAAGAAAATTCCACGTGTGCATTAGGGTTATCGCTAAATAAAAAAGTTGTCATGGTTATATCAAATCCCTTGCAAGGACCTTTGAAATTAACATGGAAGGTATTCTAAGGCCTTTCAAGGTATCTCTTAGGAAATAATTTGAGATAAAATTCCAATTGTACGCATGTTCAATTTATCTCCTAAGAGATACATTGAGTACATCAATGTTCTTTCTAAATAAAAAGGTGCCAAAGTTATATCATAACTCTCATAAAATGGAATAATAAAAATCCAAGATAATGTTGGTGGGTCTTAGAGATCCATAGTATGTATCTAATAAAATATCAATATCTAATGGTTCCCAAAGAATAGAGCTTGATTGTGACTCAATTAGGGCTAATCATTGAACATAATTCCCTATAGATATATAGGAAAACCAATATCCTTAGATTCATTTTTGTCTATAAATATTTTGGTCCAAGACATAAGACATAGATTAGGTACATTATAGATAGATAGACTATTTGTTATCTCCTAGACATTATATATATATATTAATAATGTCTAGGAGATAACAAATAGTCTATGGGACTCCCAACAAAAAATCAAAACCCAAAGAAGTGAAAATACTATTCTCAATCAGGCCTCTGACAACTGATCATTCAAAGCAAGGCATGACATGTCCATTGTAGATATGAAGATCTTATCCCATAGATGATAACATTTTTAAGACCAATGGAACAGAGATTGGTTATTTAAAAAGAAGTTAGAGTATTGACTTTTGGATAGATTATGGGTTACCACTTTGGGTAAACTCTTATCTTCTACTGCACTTTTCTTGATCCATGACTAATTCTAGGGTTAACCATAAATATCTCCTTCATGATGATTTGTTCTGATTAGACCATAAGCATGACAGTGACACCTTTAAAGCTATAAACTCTTTAGTTATCAAAAAGAACAAACTTATTGCCACTCTTTATATATATATATATATATATATATATATATATACACATACACGTCTCCATGCCAAAATAGATATTATCAGAAAATCATTTGATCATATGATCTCTCTTTGGCTTTCTCTTGGTTTCCTCTTTTGGTGAGACCTGATTCTATCAAGATATAATTTGTAAACTTTTAAAGTACAAGAAGTTTGTGCTTTTATTTCGCTGTTATAGTAATAGTGTGTACTTATCTCACCTACTTACTAGTCCATTTGCTCATATATGTTATGTTTGGTTCTTTGGTTGTCTTTATTAATTATCTTTTGGTCAAAATCTCACATGTGGATATTCTGATTGGTTAGTGTCTATTTTATACCACACCTTTCATTTCCCTTAGCCTAGACCATTTGGTGAGCCTCCACATGGATGTCTGATAGATAGTTCTTTTTTTAGCCCCATATTTATTATTTCACTAGTTTTATTTAGGTCAAGTAGGGAGGATCAACCTATAATTTTGGTGCATCACCATGTTAGATTTGTTAGGATCCCTTACCCCCTTTTTAACCCTTTTCTTATGAAGTAGTACACTTAGTTTTAGTTTTAGGTGAGCATCAAAAATAATTTGACATACTCTGGAGGTTTAACCCCAACATAGGTGACCCACAACCTAGGGTTATTCCCATTTTATAGCTGGATTGGTAGAAGCCTTAAACCATTTATCCCAAGGGTATGAGTTGAAGATATAAAAGTTTTTGGCATGCCTAGTGGGAAAAAATACTAAATTAGTGAAATAATTGTTAGTGTTGTTCTTCTGCATATCAAAATTTTAATCATTCACTAAAAATCAATGGCAACTCCAAGCATCTATCACCTAGTTTGAGCATTCTAGTGTTTGATCATCATTATCTAGTATGTACAATCAACCATAGCCATAAAAGGAGTGGATTGAGAAACCATATCCATACAAGGAGTAAACTGAGTAACCATAGCCCAGCTCAGTGAGCTTGGTGTTCAAGAGTACCAAGACTTTTTCTTTATCCCTCAAGAGCCACCAAAAGAACCCTTAAATTTCCCATGTTGGAAAGACACTCACAGTAGCTGCAAGTATGTAAAATTTATTCACCTTCCCAACATCTACCTTTTAGGATAGAATCCTATTGTACAAAAGGTAGAGTAAATTGTAATCATAGGAGAACCTGAATAAGATAATGCAAGATCCTATGATGAGGAGATAATAATGGGCATCCCACTTCTTTCAAAAGAGGTAGAATCAAGTTTAGACCAACTTCTTGGCATGGCTCTGATACTAACGAGCTGGATCTTGACCAAGTCAATCCTCAAGATGAAATTCTAAGTGAGATTTATGAGCAAGACATTACATGTGCTCAATAGATATAGCTTGAGGGACCATCACCTTAGGTGACAAAGAGGGACCTTGAAGATGAACAGATCTTTCCACATAAGCATGAGCTTCAGGAACAAGGCTTAGGAGACTTGCTTATAAATTAGTGAGTAGGCAATATTCCTCTCTAATGGGACTATGATATAATTGTGCCCAAATATAATGATGATGTATTATTAATATGCAAGAGGAAGGTAAAATATGATTTCTCAATGTTTGTATTGATAAGAGGATGCCTTATCAAGTACCTAGATTAGTTAGAATATGCCAAGGAGGAGACACCACAGGTTGTGATCAACTCATAGCATAAACTCAAGCATCAACAAGAGCAAGATCAACTTGTTCATCCACTCCATGGAGTGTAGATGACCAAGCAATCAGATTGGGAGGGTAAGTTGATTTTTGTTCTTATTCTACAAGAAGCATACCATCACATTGCTAAAAATCTAGCACTTCTCCACATTTGTTTACTTCCCTCTATTGGTGAGACCAGAATATACCAAGACAAAATTTGTAACCTCTTAAAGTAATGGAAGGATAAGATTTGATTTCACTATTATGATATAGTATGTACTTATCTCACCTAGATACTAGTTCATCTACTCATATATGTTGTGTTAATTGCTCTGTATCTTTTTGTCCAAAGCTAGCATGTGGATACTGAGATTGGTTACTATTTTTTTTAGACCTACCATTTCATTTCCCTCATCCTAGACCATTTGGTGAGCCTCCAAATGGATGTGTAATACATATTTGTTTTCTAAGCTCCATATTTATTATTTCATTAGTGTTCTTTAGGTCAAACAAGAAGGATAAACCTATAATTTTGATGCATCACCCTATTAGCTTTCTTAGGAGAACTTATCCCCTATATAACCCTTTTATCATAAAGTATTGACTTAGTTTTAGTTTTAGGTGAGCATCCAAGATGAAGTTGGACAACTACAAAAGTTCATCCCCAACATAGATGACCTATAGCCAGGGTTTGTTCCCATTTTATAGCTCCACTTGGAGAAGCCTTACAACAACTTCTCCTAAGGGTGCAAGTTGAGATATAATAGTTATATGAAATCCATTACAAAGACATTTTAAAGCAACATGGAAGGTATTACAAGGACCTTTGAGGTATCTCCTAGGAGATAATTTAAAATAAAAATCCAATCATGTGCATGTTCAAGGTATCTCCTTGGAGATATATAGAAATAAAATTTCAAAAATCCCATATGGTGCTTTAAATAAGTCCTTAGGGTAATATAAAGAACCTTGAAGTACTTTCAAGAATCCCTTAGGTTACTTGACTACTTACAGGGGTGAAACTTTAAAGTAAGTTTGGGTGCCCTTTCATATCTTGGACTACTTCATCCAAGGCATCCATTATTGCCTTCCATGTAAATTAAAATTGTACTCCTATGAAGGATGAATCCACTCTTGACCCTATTTTGAATGTTCTTAGGAGATACCTTGAATGGGGAATCGACTCTTGTTTGCAAAAGTAATTCCAAACACTTATTCACATAAAATGTCTGATGCCAAAACTCCAAATAAAAAATTCCAAAGACCCAAAGTTCTTGATGCATACATGAAATGGTCCATGTATAGGAACACCATCAATAGATATGGGGGGAATCATACACTATAGCTTAAATTCAAAGACAATGGAATGATTATAAAATTTAGGCATCCACATGATACTCGCCTATTGTCATACCTAATAAGAAAAAATTATTCTTTATATGTAGAGGGCCTAATTGTGAAAATGTTTTAACATAATGGGATCTAGTATTGTATGATATGACAATCTAAAATTGGGGTTGATAACATGTCATTTGGGCCATGCCCATAAATTTTAATTTATCTTGGATCCCATTTAATATTTTTCTTTGTAATGTATTCTTATTTCATAATCTATAGATCCAATGATTTTTTTGTATAACTTCATGGTGTGCTTAATTATATCTCTTCCAACTTGGTAAGTTTTGGTGGTAACACAAGAGTCATAATAATCTTACCATAATTATGTTAATTTGAAAAGAAGTAGACACAAGTAGTCAACCGCAGTAATGTTTTGGTAATATTGATCTTATAGATT
Source organism: Torreya grandis (assembly GCA_037957365.1). Lineage (NCBI taxonomy): Eukaryota > Viridiplantae > Streptophyta > Pinopsida > Cupressales > Taxaceae > Torreya > Torreya grandis. The sequence goes on from JARHVA010005555.1 coordinate 945,530, forward strand.
GAGAAAAAATTGTAGTAATATCAACTTCTACATGTTATTAAGGTAGTTTTTTAATAATTTAACCAATATGAAAGCGTATTTGTATAGTGGGCATATATTTCAATTTTACCTTGATGTTTTAACTTAATTCAATTTTTTTAGTCATAAATAATATGCCCAATGGATTAAATGGCCATGTTTCTATGCCTACACTAGGACTTTTTATTTTTTAATTATTAGTGTTCACCTTATATCAAAGGGATCAACTTATTATTTATGGGTTTTTGGTGGTATATAAGAGGAATAATCCTTGGTTCATCATTGTTGATATCTTCCATATTATTTATTAAAAAAAATCTTGATCATATTGAAAAGACTAATCATGATTCTTTAAGAGATTGACAATTATCCACATAACCTTATAAACCATTTTGTGTCAATATGACTTTGAGGACTAAAAATTAGAAATATCCTATAAAACTTAGTGAAAATTAACCCTCTATGCTATTACCTACAATTTAATGAGTTTTTAAATGAAATTTTGCAAATGGTTCCTTTAAATATCCTAGTCTATTATGTTGTGGACCATGTTTTAATATATTATGAATGAGGTTGCACCTATTATTATTGTTAGAATAATCTGATTAATTCTTTCTTTTTTATAAGATACAATAAAGAAAGTAATGTTCAACTTTGACATCAAATACTATATCTCCACTATGAGTGTTTTATTATCCTACATCCAATGCAATTATTTGTCTTGATGACATATAGGTTGAAGTATCTATAAGAACAAGGGGATGTATGCCTGACTTTCTAGGGTTCCTTTACCTGATAATTTTTTTTCCATGGATGGTATTTTCACATGTTTTTGAAATCTTGAATTTCTCATGGGGATATCAAATATTTATACTATGGTTTGAGATGTCATTGGTTTTTCATCAATGATTTCATTTCAAAAATTAAGTCACCCATCGACTAAGACAACCTTGGTTAAGTCACATATTTATATTATTTTGGTAAATCATTATGTAACAACAATATATGGAGATAGACATAGGTTGTTGTTAATATACTAATTTTGTTTCCTCATCTATTTAGTACCTTATTATAGGAATCTATTTAGCCTTTAAGTATGTGTCCATACCTATAAATTAATTATAATTTTATCTATCTTCTGCCATTGGTAGTCTATTTACAACACCATACATTTTATATATTCATAGACAAAATTTTATTGGAACATAAATCCATTTTAATTAAATAAAGAATTGAACATGTTTCAATTCATATTAAATTTTTTTATACTTGGATGGGTGTTTTATTATCATTATCATATCATGAGACCTTGATTGTATATATTGGTGATTATCACTTGTTTAATGGACATACATTATTATTGTATTGATATTTTATTTATCTAATTATTTCCATTATTATTGAGTGATAATTTTGTATCCTTGAAAGAATATTGCCATTTTTGATATGTGCGCATGTTGACTAAATTTATTTTTAATAACTTGTTATAGATAGTTATTAGCATTCCACTCACTACTATGAATTATAATTAGTGTTAACTAATTACATTGAAAATTTTATTCTTCCTTATCATCTTAATCTACCATGTTATATCTCATCAGTGTGATATGAATCGATACATTGATATAGCTACCAATGATTGATAATACTTATGATTTGTCATGATTTAGTTGAATGTATTATGATCAACATACATGATTACTAATAATGACTATGTGCATACCATAAATTATTTTGAGTTATAGTATATATGATATATAATTTTTTATGGTACTATCTGCTTATAGGGGTGAAACTTTAAATTAAGTTTGGGTGCCCCTTCATATCTTGGACTGCTTCATCTAAGTCATTGAGTGTGCTTTTAATGTAAAGGAAAATTGTTATCCTTCTACGAATGATAAATACACTCTTGTCCCTATTTTAAATGTTCTTAGGAGATAACTTAAAATGGGGATCCAATCTTGTTTTCACAAAATATCAGATGCAAAAAATCCAAACAAATAATTTTGAAAATCAAAAGTCCCCAATAGAAATTCTAAAGACCAAAATCCATCACACAAACTATTTGAACAAAAAAATTGAAGACTAAAATATAATAATAGGGCCCAGTAAAAATGTCTGACCACTTGGTTAGGGCTTGTGAATTATCTGAGATAGCTATTATGCACACATAAAATACTACACCAATAAAAGAAATAGTACACATCTAAAAATATGAATAAATTTGAGCTCAACTGACTTAATAAACATGCTCACCAATCCTCACCATCTTGTTTCTTCTTATCCTCATTATCTTGATATACTCTATGTGTTTTAGCATGCTACTATCGAATAATATTCAAATCTATTAGTGGTGGTCAATGAATCCTATTGGCCTAGGTGAGGAGTCTTGAATGTTCTCCCTTGGTCAATTTAAAGCTACTTTTAAATAACTCAACTTAGGTGACCTTTTTCATTATAGCACATAACTATGACTCTATCTTCTCCAACATTAAGCCCTGGAGACTTAATTTAAAGTTACCCACCACTTCTTTTACAAGATGATCAAAATTAATCTTTTTGATCAATTTTATTGTGGAGACTTTTACCTTGGATAACTTCAAATCATGCAAGATTTGGAGAATTTGAACCTCATGAACTTGGTACTTATAGATTAAGGGCATAACTAACTGTTCCCTCCCAAAATATAAGTATCCTCCCTATGTTCTAATTATTTTATGTATCCTATTGGTAGAGAATAAATAACATGGTTGAAAACATGAGGCCAGTGCTTGGGTTCATTATGGACTCACAACGATTGAGTGCATAGTTGAGTGCATCTTTCAACTTGAAGTCCCAGTCCCTTTTAGTGATGACAATGCCATCACTGCACTCCTCAAGAAATAAAAGAGTTTTTTTTTAAAGAAAAGGTATGCCATTGGCCCAGGGATGCGGGCCTCATTTTTAATAAGAATTTCAGAGGTAGTTCAGAGGGAGACATGCATCACCAAAATGCTACTTACATATCCCTAAGATTTCATTCATGAATTTCAATTTGTCAATCTCCAAGTAAATGGGATGGAGACACATGACATAAATGGGAAGTGGGCCCAACAAACTTGAAATATTTTTTGTGTTAAAATGTTGTTGGTTCATGGCTGCATGCCACATGTCCTTGACTATTAAAAATTTAAGTCTTAAGTTTAATGTCACAAGTATGCTTGAATGTATTGTAAGGCCCTTTAAGGTATCACCTACTACTATCTTCAAACCTTCAAGGGTACCCATACACATGTTTGAAAGGTATCTCCTAAGAGATAACTTCAAACCTTTGGGTCCATAATAGAGGTTAAAATCAAATACAAGATCCCAAAATATAAGAAGCTAATCATTTTACATAATTTTTCTCAAAACCCCCATTGTTGATTATCATTTTGTATTTTAATAAAATACATGGTTTAATATTGACTTAACTAGCTAATTTTCTCTACATAGATATTTCACTCTAATGCATGTTTAAAATTTATGTATATACCATCAAAGGTATTATTTTTTTGGATTGACATAAATCATGTCACTAAAAAAATATTTATAAATACCCTGATTAAAAACTCTTCTCATGTATTTTACAAATGTCTAGCTGAAAAATCATACATCAATGGCTTTCCAATGTGGAGACTATGTTCTCTCATAAACAATGGTAAGGTCATTGGTAAAGGAATAATACAAATAGTGGTGGGTCAAGATGCCAAATATTTTTAATCTATAAATCTCACTTCTACATGCCATAATGAGGAAATACCTATTAAATGTGGAAGTGTTAATGTGACTAAATCTTTTGATCTGAATCTACTACTTCAATTTCCTATAGCTTTTGTGGATAATTTGGGGGATGTAGTTGATATTTTAACTATATGGAGCACAAGCATGATGCAACAATGCATAGACAAGCTTTTTAGAGATAATGGCATGGAACAAAGTCAAAATAATTTACATCCATTTCTACATATATAACCATTGAAACAAAAAAACCTTTCCTTGGACTCATTTGTTCAATATATCAATGATCTTACAACATTTCAAATCTTGAGAAAAACATTTGTTTGGAAAATGGTACATTTGTTGCACAAATGTACAGATCTTGAAAATGATGAAAAAATTGTTTTTGGTTATGTTGAATTTGCACAACTAGGGGATATTTTTGGTTGCATTCTAGTACCAATGTTAGAAAATGAATTATGAATTTACGTAAGGAATTTTATATGACATTGTGAGACTTAAAGTATAGAGGCAATCAAAACATCTATCATTAGACAACTTTTTAACAAAATAGTGGACACTGAGACTTGTAGAGCAATCAATTTACCATACATAAAACTAAAGGACAAAGAAATAAGAAATAATTGGGACATTTTGGATAATGAAGTCACTCCTTTCCTAACATTCCTAGTGTAAATGTATCCAAAAAAATTATTTCATTCTTACAAATACTCTGCCCAAAAAAGAAGTCAGCCAAACAATTCACTCAACCAAGTGGAGTTTAATGAAAGCATGGATAGTGAGATTACAACAATGTATACAAGTAACTGTTACACCAAAAAATGATTTTAGTTAGGATTTTCATTTGAGATTCTAAAATATGCAAACATGAATTTGTTTGACTCCACCACAATAGATAGGAGGAAACATGTTTTGGATGCCTTTTTTGTTGATTTATTTAAGAAAAATAAAAACAAAACTAGCATTGATTTCTAAGGTACAGAGATATGTTTGAAAGCTTGGATTAAAATATATGGATTGAAGATAAGTAAATTTTTTACATTAAAAAATTTCACAAAAATGGGGAATGAAATGCATTTCATATAGGGATATTTAAAAAAAATCCACATAAGAAAACAATGGCAACTAAAGATTTGTTGGACCAATTGGTGAATGATTTTGTAGATCTTTATCCATGACTAAAATTCTAGGTAGATATATATAGCTCATGAGAAAATGTTAGACATCTTCCAACATATTTCACTCAATAATTTATGGGGCACCACACCAATGCACAACTAGAAGATATAGAATATGAGCCAATATCCTAGCCAAAATTCAATAACATGTGGAGAACTAATTTTCAATATGTGACCATTACCACATCTAATGACTTCACTAGGTGAAAAACATTCATCTTATTGACTCAACATAAATACTTTGGGTCCCTCTCTAGAGATCAAAAAGAGTGTATCAATCAAGAATTTGTGATGCACTCAAATCAAATACTTTATGCAAGACAAATGCATTACACACATAAACAAATGTCAAAGAAATACCATGAAGAATGCCTCCATGTCATTCATGACAAGGTGGAATTTCCAAAAAGATTTTTCCAAGAATAGTGATATAAATCAAAGTTGTTACTAACAAAATATTAGAGTTGTCAATGGTAAGGATTATAACACATGGTCATGGTGCAGGAAAATATGGGCATTTTGTTTACCATATGTTCTTGGAGGGTCTAACTTTACCATCACCTCATTAAACAAGTGCTTCAGGGATATGAAAACAATAATGCTAGATACTTATGGATCTTTACTATATAAACTTGTATCCTCAAAATATCTATTGTATGATTCACTTTTGTCTAATAACTGCTACTTTGAATGCAAAAAATATAGATAAGAAGCATAATCAATTGGTGCCTTCAATAAAATTCCTTCCAGGCTATACCTTCAACTAGATAACTATTGTGGGGACAATAAGAATAGGTACTACTATCCATAATTATATTTAAAAAATGTCTAACCTTATATGAAATTAATGTTGCACTTAAAAATTCACAAAATTATGTCTTTTTTATAGGTATTTATTGTAATACTTATCTCTCCTTTTCTACAAAAGTGTTTTCCTTGATGTCAAGGTAAAATTTATACCTATAGGACATACCCATGAAGACATTGTTGGCACATTTGGAACATGTCTGAATGTATAAAGAGGAAAGATGTATGGAGTGTGGTAGACATGATGGACACTTATAGGATGTATGAAAATATAAGAAACTTCATGCCATATTTAATTGAAGAGGTATTGGATTTCAAAGAGTATGTTAATATTTACCATCTAAATAGAAGAAATGAAATATTAGTCTTGATAAAAGATCAATACTTCCTTTTATGCATGTAGCAAGGTCAACACATTATGTGTTGAAAAAACTCTATATAGAAATTGGTCCCTCCCAATTACATTATGGGGAACAAAATAAAATGGTGGGCCAAATGTTCTAGAAGGTAAACCAACACAAATTTATTTCAAAGACATAAAAAATAGAGAAATGTCTCAAGAATCCATTATTGCATAAGACTCAAATAGAAGTAGAAAAAAGAGTAAAATAGAAATTAAATATAACTTGAATAAGTATGTGCAAAAATTCAATGAATTTAGTTTGACCAAAAATAGTAAGTGGAAGGATATAGCATATTACTTCCAAACCATCCAAGACATAATGAAATAAGACATGTTTCTTTCTAAAGTTGAGTGCGTAGGAGAGTTTTGGCCTAGAAATCATCATGACATACACCTACATAGAGATCTACAAAAAATGGTTCATGATAGCACCCTTGATTTTGGACTAGTATCTACAGATACATATTTTGGTCTAAGAAGCAAAAGAACAAGAATTGCATGTGATACAACTCAAGATGTGCAACTCAGAGACATATTATTTGTCAAACCTGATGATTCTACAGGAGTGGACTATATAGTATCGGTTGATAGAGATAAAATAAATATTGAGATACTACAAACAAATTGTGATATAGAATAAAGGGTCATTGTATCTTGGTTCATCCCAATTCATGTAGGGAAAAAAGATACAGAAGAAGCTAAAATTTATTTAGGCTACTTGGACAAGAAATGGAAGCCAAACCCAATTAACACATCTTTACCATCCATAGTCATAGATAGTATCATCTATGCTTGGAAACCAAATAAAAATTGGAGAGGTCATACACTTTTTCTCATTGATTTTGTTAAAGTCATTGTAATAGACTATTTGAATGCATCCTCCCACTAGGCACTAACAAAAATAGTGATAAAAGTATTGTGAAATTTGAAATGGTGTTTCCTTAATTTTGGAATGAGAAATATTATAATGTGTTTTTTTTAAAAATTAATCTATTTTTGGTGAATTTATAATGTTTTATTATTTTATTTATTTATATTTATTTCTAGTGGCACTCCAAATTTTGGGTCTTGGGAAATACACTTCAAAATTTGAGTTTTATATTTTCTACTATGATAATTTAGTATTTTGGTAATTATGCATCTATTTATTAGCATTTGACTGTATGAACATCCACTTTTGCATTTTTACATCCTTCAAAATGGCCTTCAGCAAAAGGTCTTCATAATTTTCACAATTGAGAATTTAGTAAATCTCATATTTTATGTTTTTAAAATACAATTCAACATTCAGATTTGTATGTGAAAAGGTCTTTGAGGTTTATGCCTCAAAATGTCCCACTTACATGTCAAGATTTGTTCTTCAGCATTTACATATCGATAAATGTTATTCAAGTTTTTATGTGGCACCCTAGATTATGTAATATAATATGAGATAGACTTTGATGGTCACGATGATCTCACTTGCATCAAATTAAACATATAGTTTAGAATCCAATCAACCAATGACACGTGACATCCCAATCATCCTAGAAGTTCTAAATCACATATCAGTCAAGCACATGATTGTTGTATGAATTATTTTTCCTTAAAAAATATACTTCTAAGTCTTATAATATCTATAAATGAATGGTTTGTGAACAATTTTGAATGGTCACATAATTTGGACTTATTACAAATATATAATATAGATGCGATTTATTTGTTATAAGTCCAAGTAATTTTTAATGAAGTTCAATTTATTTATGATAGTTTTAAAATACTAATAAATAAATTATTTATGATCATTTTAAATGATTTGGTATTATCAAAAATACATTAGATAGATATGATTTATCTTTAATAAGTCCAACTTAATCTCGATGCGGTCCAATTAAATCTAGATACAATCCAATTTATTTCTAATAGTTTTTAAAAATTTGGATTGTTGATAGTACAAATTATATGAAATATTCATTTCAAAATTACTTTTATAAGCACTTGGTCACCTATGAGAGTATGTACCCTACCCCATGGAGGTCTTAGATCACTTGTATTGGCTTGGTTAAGCCAATTGCTTCCTTTTTCATAATGTATAAAATCAACTAACTAGACATTTAGGCATGGATGTAGATAACCACTAGATATGGAGACCCCTTTAGGTGATTATTATGCTCTAGGTAGTTATATTTTACATTTACTTATGATCCTTGAGGTACTGAGAGCCATTGCATGCTTATTTGAAGTCAAATCTACTTTGATAACCATATATCCTTCTCTAGTTCTATGAATAGCTGTACGTAATCATCTCAAGGCTTTAGTTCTTTTAATATTTAACACTATATTTTCTAAATAAATTCATCATGATTCTAAATAAATTGAACACCTATCCAAATATTAGTGTTTCTTAGCCTATTTATCTCCTCTATATAATGATATTAACCTTAATTATGTGTTATGTGAAATGATGTTCTTCAACTCATCTAGACATCATAAGCTCTCTTTGTAAGATCCTACTTTGTGATTATAATTCATAATTTGGATATATTAAGGTAAGTTTTCCCATATTGATAACCTTCATAAAATATATTTCTCACCTTGACTTTATACCATGCAAACAATTTCCATTTGGTTGAGTAGACAGCCTTAACATCGTTTGGTTTAGAATATGCAAAGTTTGAATGACCCCTATTTGGTCATCTTTGTAACCACATTTTTCAATTTTATTTGAAAATATATGAACTCTTGAACCTATTCATATCTTTTACCAAAATCTATTCTTACCATTATACCTTATAGCCTCTTTTCACTATGTACACCAATCTATGGTTCTACTTCTACCCATTGACACATCTAAGGACTAATCCTCTTGAATATTTGTTTTAGATTTTATCACTCCTATCTTCCTCTAATTATATCATTAAGATGTGTGTGTAACTACAAATATATATCAAGTTTTCTCAAATTTTCCTTTTAGATGTGTACGACTGAGTATACAATGGTTCATGTATATGGCTTTATATGTGGGAATTAGGGTCCCTTCATTCACTCATACCTTTTTGGAAATACTAAATGTAATAATTTAGATTTTATTTAGTATCAAAGAGTTAAAGGTACATATCAAATTTCTCAAGACACCTCGTTAACCTAGGAGTATTCACCTTCAGTTATGTAATTGGTAAAATGAGTTTATTTAAACCATATTGGAGAATGCCTTTTATGAGGTATCTTTTGACCTTTTATACATCCTTATATAATTATTCATTATTTCATTATGAGATAAATACCTTAAATCCACCTTGACAAGGTAAAATCAATACCTTTAACTACTATTAAATATGCATCCCCAAATTGATGTAGATCTCAACATCAACTTTCACTTCTACTACACTATCCTTGAAATTTTTCTAAATCTTCTTAGCCAACACTAGGCCTCTCTTATCCAAATGGACCAAATCACAAACTCATACTTTATAAAAGTTACAAAACACATAAAACATTTTAACACTTCATTTCAAACCATATCAAACCACTTTTATCACTCAACATATTGCATTTCATTCAATAATAACTTCTTGTCTTTTACCCCTACTAGCCCTTATTTAGTGAAAATATCCTTATTGGGAACAAATTATAACATATATCAAGAAAAAAATAAATTTTAAAGAACCGTTTTTGTCCTTACAACTCCATCTTTCTCCCAACATAATTCTCAAGGCACAATAGACTTCCTTCTTTAAACCTTCCCTCAATTAACCCTCGAAATGGACAAACCTCCTTAGTCTAGACAATGTAAGGAATTTAAATTAAATATATTTACATTTTTAGATACCAAATTGTCTCCACCAACTGAATCCATCCTTTCTATCCCTTCTTTTTTAGACAAATTTACTTTTCCTTGACTACACTCACTCATTTAGGCCTATCTAGCCCTCTTTACTTGTCACAGTGGTCAAAGTCCATACCAGTCCATATTTACAAATATAAATATTTGTGATTAATTTAAGTAATATCAAATATAACATAACTATAAAAATTCACAACTTTTTGATGTTTGAAACTCATTTTATAAGCAAAACCCTAACTCTAGGGTTTTTAGAACAACACAGGGCCGAGAGCCTTCTAAAAGGCATATCTTTTGTTATATGAGGTTTCAAAGACATAAAACAACTTTTTAGTATTATATTAATAATTATAAACCTTATAAATATGTTATACATCTTATCTAATCCATTCAATGTTGAAAAGCATCAAATCTCTGTCATTTGAGTGTACCTTTATGGACAATGCAGGGTCTCCATCAGTCTTTCCACATTTTCAACTATCTCCTTCTCACCTAAAAATCTATTTATGATCATACTCACTTACTCAAGTTATTTAGTTCATCCTATAATATTCATACTCCTTCCATATATAATTTGACTTCCCTAAGCCTATATGTTCCAACTTCCTTGGGTTGAGTAAATAAACTCTATGTAGTCTATATTGTCTTCTCTCATAACCACAAAATTCTAAGGGATTGAATTTTTTTCAAAGATTAATGTTTAAACCTTAATATTATACAACCTTAATGAGATTATTTCACTCTTCTCCTTCTTTATGACTATGTGTAATATCTTAATAATATAAAATAAGGCTCTTGTTCCCAAGAACTTTGTACTATGTGATTGCTCTAGCTTCACCTTTAGACCAATAGGTCCATTGCTTTATCTCAAATTTTCTATGTCATAAAACACTGACTCAAAAATTAAGGGAACTTTCTTAAATCAATATTTACAATAATGTTACAAGAACATACCTTAGTTTTCAAAAGCTATGAATAGGGTATTCAAAATGAAGTTGTATCAAAAGGGATTATTTTATTATGCCATGTTTGATAAGTCATCTTGGAGCCCATATGATCAACACAATATTATACCATGAATAATTCTTATTTATTTCACCTAACACTTTTTCAATCCTTTCATTACTTGACTATAATGTGTAACTTCATCACTAACCTACACACATGCACAAAGAAGTATAGCCACCAAGGTTTATCAATCGCCATGAAAAAATCATGAACCACCAATAAATTTAATGGAAAATAAGGAATACATAAAAAAAAACTCTTTATATTCATATGATGTATTTTCAAATTACCTAAACTACCCACACATGGGCTTTAAAAATTATTCTTGGAGAGGTTACAGTCTATCCTTCATGGCTCTCATGTTTTCTTCTTCTTGGACATTGTCCTACCTCTCTCCCCTCCTACAAACCACACACACACTTATATATTTCCTATATATGTTCTAAACTCTTAAAATAATATTCATAACTAATTTTTGATTCAAGAAACCTCTAATAACCCCTAGACCCATGTAGGGTTGTGGATTTTGACCTCACACATAACTTGGACATATGAATTCAAAACCATCTTAGGACCTTCATGAGACCATAAAGTTCTATTACATCTTTATTCATCATTTATATATCATCAAAACTATCTTATACCAGCTAATACATCACGAAAATTTCCAAATCCTTTTTGGTAGTAAAACTAAATTTGAATTCAAATTCAAATTTGCACACACCAAAATGACTCTAAGACACATTCTAGACCATATTTTAGCATTCCTAATATTCCCATACATCATACTCCCAAGGGGATAAATTTTTTGACAGCAATATTCTTCTTCTTCTTTTAAACTCTCATATAAGTGTGTGTGGTCTTGGCTGCCACACTTGTACCTTTTCTTTCCTCTTTCCATCTTCCTCCATGCTATACTTAAAAAATATAGGAACTCATTAAAGAAAACATGTTGTTTATCATGCCCTTGAAGCATTATCCAACTCTCCTTTTTTCTTGCTTGTTTTTATTACTTCTAAGCATCTTCATGTGCTTTGTATACTTCACTCTTCTTTTTTGCATTAGCCACTAATGCATATTTTTATTCTCTCTACATGTTTTCTTCTTCACTTAAAACATGTACTTCACTTTAAATACCTATAAATTCCTCATATAGAGTGATTCAATATGCTTGACTTATTTTTTCCTTCATTAATGCCATCATTTTAGACACTACTATTGCAATCCACAAGTCCATGTTTTTTTTTTAAACCTCCTTAACCATCTCTCTATACATTTGATGAGGATCAAATCCATATGCTTTCTTAAAAGACTCACACAAACTTGAATATTCATCATACCTTTCCTTATTATATTTTCTGATTGTTTTGTTAGCTTAACTTCATCCTCTTAAGTGAGGATCTCTTCCTTATTCATGTTATCTTGCTTCCAAAATGGCTGACCTGCTTGTTTTTTTTTCATGAACATGACTCTACCTTGAGTCTCTTCTTCATCTTGACTTATTTTTATCACCACTTGGTAATATGCTTCTTATTTTTGTTCTTTGAGCCTATTAATGGGCTCAACTATCTCATTTTTCTCTTCATCTCTCAAACCTGCATTCAGACATACCAATACATCATTAGATTTCAAAATTTGAGGCTTGATTTCCTCCCTATCCTTCATATTTGATCTTATTCTCTTATCTACTAATTTCATGTTCAGCCACATTAGTGGATTCTTTCTCATGACCCATCTAATATGTGGGTTCCCAATCTCTTTTAGCTACTTTATACTGGTCAAAATCTCATCCATTTACTACATCATCCCTACCATCTCTCTCCATCTCAATCTTCTACTTAGTGTCTTCATGCACCATCTTCTATTTCTGTTGGCTCTTCTCAACCTTGCCCTTTTTCCTCTTTTATTTTTCTCTCTTCATCTCAATTAAGATGTCTATCAATTATTTCGCCTCATCTGGACCTATTTTATTTTCTAACAAGCCTTCTCTTACTTGCCACATCATGAACACACTTGGGTCTATCTTGTCCTACCTATAGGACTCTCTCAAGCTCACCTATGATCTTAATTATTGAGATTATCATGAGATATTATCCTTCTATTAAATACTTCTTGGATTAAGGATTATTCCACCTATCTTCTCATTTTCTTTTGACTATTTTTGCCTCTAACGTACCTATAACCTCTTCCTTAGCATTCTTGCAATCTCCATTAGCTTCTCACAACATATTTTCAACACAACATTATACATGCATTCAAAAATTTATTATTTTATATGAAAACAACACAATGTACAAACTCAAACATACCTCAACTAGAACATTCCTGCTCTGATACCAAATGATGTAGAGCTCAACATCAACTTTCACTTCTACTATACTATGCTTGAAGTCTTTCCAAATATTCTTAGACAACATTAGGCCTCTCTTGCCCAAATTGACCAAAACACAAACTCCTACTTTATCAAAGTTAAAAAAAACATATAACATTCTAACACTTCATTTCAAACCATATCAAACCACTTTTATCACTCAACATATTGCATTTCACTCAATAATCACTTCTTAACTTCTAAGCCCACTAGCCCTATTTCATTGAAAATATTCTTGTTAGGAATAGATGATAACCTATGTCAAGAAACCAAATACATTTTTAAGGACCATTTTGGGCCATAAAACCCTTTTATCTTTCTCTTGGCATAATTCTCAAGTTATAATACACTTCCATCTTTAAACCTTCCCTTAGTTAACCTTCTATATGGATAAACCTCCTTAGTTTGGACAATGTATGGAATTTAAATTCAATATATTGAAATTTTTAGATATCCATTTATATCACACAACTTAATCCATCCTTTGTATCCCTTCTTTGGACAAATTTACTTTTCCTTCACTACCGTCACTCATTTAGGCCTATTTAGCCCTCTTTACTTGTCACAGTGGTCAAAGTCCATACCATACCATCCATAAAAATATAAATATTTTTTAATAACTTGAGGCATATCAAATACAACCTAACTACAAAATTTCATTACTTTTTGATGGTTGGAACTCATTTTTTAAGTAAAACCCTAATTCTAGGGTTTCTAGATTAATACAGGGCCCAAAGGCTTCTAAAAGGAATATGTATTTTTTATATGAGGTTTAAAATACCCAAAACACATTTTTTATATTTTTATTCATCATTTATTAACCTTATACATCTTATATAATCCTTTCCATGTTGGAAAACATCAAATCTCAATCAATTGAGTGTACCTTTAGAGATTGTGCAGGGTCTTCATTAGTCTTTCCACTTTTTCAACTATCTCCTTATCAATTGGACCTTCCTTTATTATAATACTCACTTAAACATGTTATTTATTTCTTCCTCCAATCTTCATTCACCTTCCATATATAATCTAACTTCCCTAAGCTTATAGGATACAACTTCCTTTGGTTGAGTAAATATATTCTGTGTAGTCTATATTGTCTTCTCTCATAACCACATCATTCAAAGGGATTGACAATTTTACAAATATTTATATTTAACACTTAATATTATACAAACTTAATTATATAATTTCACTCTCCTCCTTCTTTATGACTATGTGAAATGTCTTAATAGTATAAAACTAGGATCTTATTCCCAAAAACTTTATACTGTGTGATTTCTCTAACTTCGCCTTTAGATGAATAGGTCCATTGATATATCTAAAAATTTATATGTCATAAAAAATTTACTCAAGAACCTAGGTAACTTTATTACATCAATATTTCCAACAACATTACAAGGACATACCTTGGTTTTCATAGGCTATGAATAAGGTATTCAAAATGAAGTTGTATCATCAAAGATTCTTTCATTATGACATGTTTTCTCAGTCATATTGGAGCCCATATGATCATTACAAAATTCTAAAATGAATATTTATTATTTATTTCACCTAAGACTTGTTCAATCCTTTCATTTCATGACTTTAATATGCAACTTTATCACTAACCTATAGACATGCATAAATAAGTGTATATATAGCCACCAAGGCTTATCAATCACCATGACAACTCATGAACCACCAATAATTTTAATGGATAATAAGGAATACATAAAAAAAATATTCTTATCAACATGGTGCATTTTCAAATTACATGATCTATCCATACATTGGTTTTGACAACTATTCTTTGAGAAGTTACAGTCTATCCTTCATGGATCCCTTGTTTTCTTCTTCTTGGAGTTTCTCCTACCTCTGTACAATCCTAAAAACCACACAAATACATTTATATTTTTTATATATGTTCTAAACTATTAAAACAATATTCATAACTATTTCTTGATTTAAGAAACCTCTAGTAACCCCTAGACCCAAATAGGGTGGTGGACTAACATGTCACACTTAACTTGAAATATGCATTCAAAACCATATTATGAACTTCATGAGACCATAAAGGTCTATTACATCTTTATTCATCATTTATATATCATCAACACTCTATTATACCAACTAATACATCACAAAAATTTGAAAATCCCTTTTAGTAGGAAAACTACTTTTGAATTCAAATTCAAATTTTCACACACCAACATGACTATAAGACACATTCTAGACCATCTTTCAGCATCCCTAAGATACCCCTACATCACAAATACACAATCCTTATGTTAAAAGCATAAATACGTTTTGAGATTAGTATGGACAATAATTAGATGATTAGGGAACATTGGCTAAAGGGAGAAGATGGAAAACCATGATCAACAACCATTAGATATATATAAACCCTATGGAAACCTTGAATCAATGGAGAAACACTAACAATCACTTACACACTATGTAAAAGAGTAACTTCCTTACTTGACCAGTGCACATATGGGCTAGATAGTGATGGTGGATGATGTAGGAGGGTTGTGTATACCTCTAAGGATCTTATGAAATGTTTACCTTTCCTTCATTAATCCACACATATAATTATGATACATAAAAAATAAGATAATGGGGTTTTAATTCTCAAAAAAACTCCTTATCTCCTTATCAATTGTTTATAAATCTAAGGAGCTCAATAAAAATACCAATGCTATTAACTAGAATCTCATAGGGATTACCTAACTCTGGTAAAAACCTTAGCCTCTAACTCTACCTATATGACCTATACCATTCATCTGAGAACAACCTTCATAAGCTTTTGAAGGGAGTAATGGAGGAGAGAGAGAGATTTTAATGCATATGTTGGATTAGAAATAAATCCAATAACATAAAATGACCTATGGAAGATGAAGGGACATTCTGAAACCATTTTCACTGAGAATATGAGTCCACAAGTTTGTACAAATGCCAAAACTCCCCTTTAAGCCATTGAAATTCAATATTATGACATATTCTTGATTGATAACATGTGTGGAAATTATGTAACTATTCAAATGTCATTGGAGAGTGTTTGATATGGATTTTTATCATTTAAAATCTTGGGCATATGTTAAAGTTAGCAAAAAACAACTTTTTCTTATAAAACACTACCTTAAAGTTCATAAATGAACCTTAAACTCTCCAAATCATCATGAAATACTTGTATAAATTTATTAATGCTTGAAATGACCTTTAAGGACACCTAAGGACCTATGACATCACTTGACCAATATTCATTGCACTATAACAAGACTAACCCACTACAAGACCATAATAAGACTTTACCTTAATTTATCCAAAAATACCTTAAACAATAATAATAAGGCTTTATGAAGAATTTTTGAGGGCTATTAAATCATGAAAAAGCTACAAAAAAGGTTAAAAAAACATGACAGTTAAGTTTTTACCTATAGGATTTGATATTTTGACCTTGGGATCAAAATTGGTCAATAGTTACTTTTCTTACTTAGAGTGCATTTGTTGGGTCTGTTGGCTATCTAGTAGCCTTGGCTTTTTACTTACCTAATTTACTCTCATTTTATCTATTTTATTTGATCTTTTTTTTCTAGTTTAGCATTTTTCATCTCACCTTCAATTTTACAAATTACTTGTTCCGTTATGTAAGTGTTAATTACATTAATTTCCCTATGGTTGTTTATTTTTTATCTTTAGCCTTATATCCTTAATGTTTATCCAATGTAGTTAAATTTTCCCTTCACGATCAAGAATACAAATACACTAGACAACCATTGAAATATAAAGGTAATTTACGATATGAATATGGCACATTTAATTATTTCTAACAAATTCCTTGTTATCATTTATTTTTTTGCTTTTCGATACAATTTATTATCTTAGTATTGTGTGTTTCTATGTTATATATCAAATTGAAATCCCATATTATAGCTATATGATAGGTCATAATATTTGAGTGGGGCATATTTATACACATATTATTTTTAAATTTTATCATTTGATGATGTTTTATCTCTTGCAATAACCTATCAAGTTTTAATTTCTCTGAGTGTATGCCTTAAAGGTTTCACTAAAAAATGGTTGAGCAAACCATTGGCACTTCAAAATATTATTGGTCAACCTATCATTACCTAAACCCACTATAAATCTTGCTTATCCAACTCCCCAAGCAATCTAGACCCCATTTACACATTTCCCTAAGCATTTATCCTTTAAAATAGACCCTAACTAAGAAAATACCTTATTTTATAACTAATTTGTTCAATTTGATCCTATTATAAAATATTAAGTGCATGTTACAAAAAAAAATTGACCTAGCTAACTTAGTATAAGGCCTAACATTATCCTTTTCTAACATACTAGATTGAGTTAACTGATATTGTTAGTTAAAATTCTTAAAGGGTTAATGTTTATCCATTGATATAAATACAAGGTTCATTACAATCCAATAGAGAGTAAAATTAATTTTTGCATCACTATAGTTCATAATTCTATTAAATATATATCTGAGTGAACCATTACTAAGGGTTTGGATTCGAAAGAAGAATACTTTTCCTATGGGAAGTCTATCTTGGATAAAAATTAAGAGTCTTTTAGCCTAGAGCTGATTTTTATCATATGATTGTTATAAACCCACAACAACCTCTTTCAAAGCACCATCGACCAAGGTAGATATTAAGATAGATAGATATTGTACAAGTAATATGTGTTGAATATATAAGTCTTTGCTTAGATTACATGTATTCTTAAAGTTGGTGTATATATATGGTTTTCATTATTTTATATCTTTTACTTTAGGTGGTCCATGCTCCCATTTTCCTACCATGATCCCTTAATTTTTTTTTTGTTTCATCATCACCTTTTTCCCACAAGCTTTAGTTAGCATTGGATTTATTTTATTTTATATACTTAGACTTAGCTAGGGTTATCACATAGTTTCATTTTCTTAGAGGATTTGTAATCCTCTCATTTGGTGATATGTGTTAATATATCCCTTCGTTAGGTATAGTAAATCCAATTTGGTCATGCTCCCACTATAAATAGTATTATAATGGATGTTAGTTGATTACCATATCTGATATTAGATTTTACTATGTCAAATAATCTATGTATATATATATATATATATATATATATATATATATATATATATATATATATATATATATATATATTACATACAATTAACATTAGATCAAATTTTTTTTAAATGATTAATCCAAACTCATAAAAAGACAAAAAAAATACAAATTTAAAAATAAAAAAAAATGATCTATGCACGACATTTATTACATATTTACATGATTTATTTATTCTTTATCACAATGTTACACTATGTATCTGATTTTATTTCTAACACATATTCTAATGTGAACAAGAGTGAGATCTAGGACATACATATCATCCTTGACAAAGACACATAGATATATAGCATTTTTATACCTAGGAAGATGTTATAGCTTAGTGATAACATCAAGAAAGTGACATTTGATTCAATTATTAAATTTCTCACTTAACATGAGTGATAGTTTTTTGAGAAGAAGAGTTGACCTACTAAATATGCCTACTTCAAAAAGGTAGGGAAACACTAAATAACAAGGGACATGCACATAGATATTTTTACAAATATTATACATAACACTCTCATTAGCATTATTCATGACATTCTCTAGAATCCAATAATCACAGACATCACCATAATCATTTTTGTAAGTCTAATAGTTTTAGTAGTGATTCTTCATATTATAGTGCTTGTAAAAACTATAAATAACCAAGATGTTAAAAATATGGTGGAATTATTCATATTGTTGATGTACATCCTTTTTGACACCCACACTGCCCACACAAAAAAAAATGAATAAAATTATGTTGATTATTTTAGTGGTATATATTATGGCTAGTCCAACTATTCTATTTATTCTTACACATCCTCTTATTAGGAGGTGTCTTACATGGCCAAGGTTTATGGTCTTAGTGTACCTATAAATCTATTCTAAGTGCATACACATTTACCCATCTTGAGTCAGCTATTAATTCAGATCGGGTTTTGTTATATTAGTGATTTTGGCTTGGATTTTGTTGCTTTCACTTTAGTTTGGGTTTTTTGTATTTCATTGATATTATTAATTAAAAAGTATACATAATTTTTTTTAATAATATTTTTTAGTATTGTTCTCACCTCTCTCTTGAAGGGGGGAATCTAATCCATGTCCTTTGATCATTTTTCAATGGTTGTATTGATGGGTTTCTATGTTAAACCTTATGTGCATCAATGTGGATGAGTATAACTTTACCCTATTCTAATGCATTATATAGAATATTATTAAATGGGAATAGAATAAATTTATAATTTTCATCATTTATGCCACAAATCATGGGGTAGTATTTTGTATAGAGCAACATCAATCAATCAGTACCATGGTGTATGGTGTGATAGTTGTAGGTGAAGGATAGATTATTGATGATTTCATAGCCATAACTCCATATCATGTTTATTATTTACCCTTTCTTATTGGGGGATTTTTTGGATCATTTAATCCATATTAAATAATTTGATTTAATAATTTTAATAAATGTATTGGGACGTACATCACTTTACATAACACCCTCATTAGTTTATTAGTAAGTTTATATTAATTGTTAGTAAATTATTTTATCGAGTGGTTGAACATGTTGGGTAGTTACCATTGTTAAACTTAATTAATTCCTTTATAATTATTACTTGTATAAAAACAATATAATTTCTTCTTTTGAAAATATTTTTTTAATATATTCTTCCAATACAATTTTTTAACATCTGAAACTTTAACCTGGATTTATTCATTGCTTCTCTCTAAAGTCTGAACCATCCTTTCTTTGATTGATGAAGGAAATTGTTATTCATTCTATTTTTTATAAAATTATTCTTCATTATCTATTTCTTCCTCTATTTCCTCTCTCTCTTAAATTTATCTTTGATTTATGACATTTGTGCCAATTGCATCTAATTATTCAACTTACCTATGCAACTATTGCATAGTCATGTTTATCTATGCTATTAATCCTCATCCTATTAGAATATTTACATATTGTATTCAATCACATAATACTCTCCAAATATATAATTTCAAAACCACATACAAATTCATTAATATATCACCTCCAAGAGTCAAACTTGCTCTGATACTAGATGATAAATGCCCAAGACTAGCAAAATAAAATATTAATAAGGACAATACTCAAAATTGTATGAGAAAATAATATTTATTTATTCTATTTTAATTAATAAAATAATTACATAAAATATATAAATAAACCTCAACTCAAAATTAGAGTTGACATGAAAAATATAAAAATCTACAAAAATTAGAAAAAATACCTAGAGTTAACTACCTGTGCTACAAATAACAACTTATTCTTTATAATAAATTTTAATTGTAAGATTGGATGGGAATACAAATTTAAACATATAATATAAACACTAAATTAACTATTTTGGATTAATTTCAAGCCAATTTTGCATTTGCTTACAAATCTATCTGATTTTTTCTATTTTCAGCATGATTAAAAATACTATAATGTAATTTTAGACCCTTAGATGATCTTGTATGGCTCTCCAAACATCATGGAATTGGATCTAACTAAAAAATAAAGTTATGAATGAATTTTGTTTTATTTATCTTTATTTTTTCTATGAAATATAGTATTATATTATATATTTTGATAAAAATAAATACTTTTTATTTCACCCTTACCCTAACTTGTCATGATCCTCATGATTTCCTTTTTTTCAACTTGGATGTACTTTTCATCTCCCTATAGCACCTATATTTTGGAGGAATCTTCTAAATTGTTAAAACTATTTTTGTGACTTTTCATGTGATTTGAGCAACGTAAATCAAGATAAAAAAATTATTTTCATCCACTATTCCTAGAATGCATTTATGATAATAATCTAAGTGTTCTTTGTTAATACTATTTTTATGACTTGTCATGTGATTTGAGCAAATTAAATCAAGAGACAAAATTATTTTCATCCATTATTCTTAGAATACATTTGTGATACTAATCTATGTGATCTTTCTCCTCACTTTGTTTAGAATGTAATGCCTTCTCTTCACCCTTTTAATTATCTTGATTCTTAGTTTCTAATAACATCTAATATTTTATTAAGTGTCCTTATCTATTTATAATTATAAAAGTAAGGTTTCTCTTGATTTTACCTATGAATTTAGTTTTATATTTAACCTTTTGTTTTGAGTTTATTTAAATCCATTTAATCTTAATTTTATTTTTTTCTTCTAATTTTGTTATCATTGTCTTGGTTTCAAGTGTTTGTTCTTGATCTCCTACATATAGTCTCATTTTATCCTCATGGGACAACAACAGATCCACTAACTCATCAACACTTATTGTCTTCATGTACTAACACTCTTCCAAAGTGATTTCAATATGAAGTCAGGTTTTTAGTCAAATATTTAAAATATTTCGTTATTATGACCCTATCTTTTATGGTTTCTCCATAAACACTCATTCTATGCATTTGTTTATTTATCCTTATAAAATATTGTCTAATTATCTCATTATCAAACATTTTCAAAATTTTAAAAATGAATTTTAAGAGAGTGTATTTTTACATATTTTACTTTAATAGATCCTTGATATGAAGTTTTAAATTTATTTCATGCCTCAAGGGAATTTTGCTTCCATAAATTCTTGGATAGATGCTTGGGTATAATATAAAAGAAAGCTTGTGCATCACCCTTTTCATCATCATTTTTTATTTTATTTTGATATTGATTCAAAGTATTCCAATATCCAAGAAATATGTATCCATGGATAAAATTCTCAAAAAAACACTTTTAAATAGGTAATATTTTCAATAGACCTCTCCAACATTAAAATTTATCATCTTTGAAAATGAGAATATTCATAGAATCAGAATCCATAGAAGCCATGATTCTCTTAATAATGGATTTAAACCCTTTTGAACATTTATTAAACAAGACTCTGATAAAAAATGAAGGTTTTGAATATATAAATTGACAATAATCTTTGATTTAATCTTAAAATGAAGCTACATATCATCTAATATGTATGAAAAATAATATTTATTAATCTAGTAGTATTATAAGTGTGATTGATGACAAAATATATGCATAATAAATTCAATTTAAAATTCTAACACTATTAGTTTTTTATTTTTTAATACCTATAATAAGAAAATATAGATTAAAATATGCAATTATATTTTTTGAAAAATTAATGGCACCACATTCTTACACCTTTATTTATTAACAAGAAAAGTTAGAAGAATCCAATTACATGTAAATTACATGACAAGTTATGACAAGGGAGTGATATATTAAAACCTTAATTTAAAACTAATATAACTAAAAATAAAATTTAATATATCTTAAAATAGACTCAAGATAAGATATCAGATTTACTGATAAGGTTTGGTCAATGTGCAATAAGCCTTTCTTAACAAGTAAGCAAAACATGCACACTAGAAAGTTAGACATCCAAAATCCATGGAAAGTAGGAAACTGAGTAAAATAACTTTAATTTTAGTTAAATCAGATCTAAAAAGTGTGCCCACCTCTTGGGGATTATTTTATAAGTATTTGAGCTCAGTTAATTATACATTCAATGAATTGGTCTCTAACTAACACCTCTAGCTATTTTTTAGGAAGTTATTGAAAAGTGTCCAAATTGTACTTTAAAACTAATATACGACATAAGTGAATCAAATATCCCTCATAAACTAATAAATACCTAATAAATATAATAATAACATTAAAATAAATGTGTTGGCATTAACATCATACTCAACAAAGTCTCATAGATTGACAATTGAAAAATTAATGGTAGAAGAACCTTGAAGTTTCAATTGCTTGATTTTAGTGGACTAAATATATAAGTATAAATTGGGATTGATGAATGTGTGTCAGGATTAATTTTTTAATTTAAATCCATTATTTATTATTTTAAAGGCCCCAACAATTTTTTATTTCAATTTTTTTTATGTTTAAACAATTTCAGTTTGCAATTTATCTTTGAGATTTACTTTATTTTATGGTATTGTAATAAAAATGATTGATAAATAATATAACGCTGATTACTAGATGTTATTTCAAATTGTACTTATAATTTTAAATTTGGAGCATCTTTTTATTGATAAAGTTTCTTTAGCTATTTATCTCATTTATTCATGTCAAATTTTAGCTATGTTACTTTTTGTAGATGCATGAGCAGGGAATCAATAAGTGAATTTCATTTTCCTAAATAATGATCATTTGAACCTTTGTTATTTGATTAGTAGCTGGAGAATTATTTTTTATTTTTTATTTATTTTAAACTTATTTTTACTCATGCGACTTCACTAACAATGTTTAAAATTTAAGGCAGAATTAGTTGTTGTAAACTTGAGCCTTTTCAATGGCTACTAAAATTTGGTTTGTTTTTTGAAGAGTGACCAAATTTTTTTAATAAAAGTGTGATTTATAGGAATTATTTATTTTCTCTCTAAAAGTGTAATCTTAAACCATCAAATTTTAGTAAACATGGCACATAAAATTATCAATATAAGGTAAAGAAGATTCTTTTATATTTTTCCTTAAATAAACATGATTAGTTATAAATATTAAAATTTTAAAATAACTATATGATATAAAGTTATTAATTTATAATTAAATGTGTTTATTTAAACATTAAGGTAATTTGTAAACTAGTCTTCTCCTATAGAGGGCTTGAAATTTTAGGGTTTTCTATAAAATGCCTTAATAACCCATATACATTTCAAAACACTGACCAACATAAGGATAAATAAAATGATCCTAGTCATGTATAGGACCGACAAGTTTTATATTTTATATTTTCCATAAATTATCTGATTGGAATATAACTTATTGGTTTGCTTGAGAATTACTTTCTATCATGCTTTCACTCATTTTCATCCTCTAGCATCATATTAGTAAGATATAATTTATGTATTCCTCTATGGAATCTCCTTGTAAATTTTCAAGCATCTTACCCTAATTTTCTACATTTTAGATCCATTTATATTTATATTTTGTTTTATATAGATAACATTTTTCTAGTGTACTTTGGTTATACTAGAGCTTAATTTTTGCACATTGCCATTAAGCATTCTTAAATAAAATTTAACTCCTAAATAAGTTAAGGGAATTTTTTAAGTGTGACAACTTACCAAAAATTGAATATTATAATAATTATAATGATTGGCATTGAAATAGAATATAAATATATATCTTAGTATTCATACACATACTAGATATCTCCATAAGTATTGATAACATGCTAATTGAATGATCTTATATTCCTCACAACTATTTTGAAATAATAATAGAGTAATCTATGGATTGGAGAGAGTAAAATGGATCCACAGTATTGATAAATTGTATTATCCAAATTGTGTGCAATTATCTATATAAATGAAACATTCTTCCTAAATTCTTAGTGGCCAAGATGAAAAATAAATGTAGTAATGATTAGTCCCCATAATGGACACATCTATATCCTTTAAAAAATATGATATTGGGTCACTAGTTAATAGCACATAATATAGTGAATTCATGTATTTAAAAAACTATTTGATCCATGAACTAATCATTAAAATAAATTTAAAGGACCATCTATATGTAAGATGATCATGTAGTGTGGTATTCTTTTCTAGGTAAGTGTAAGAGGTTGGGCGGGAAAAGAAAGACTTTTTATACAAAAATAAAATTTACACAAAAAAACATATAGTATTTTAAGAGATGCATATTGGATTTTGTAATATTGGCTTGGTTATAAGTGAACTTAAAATGTTATATTGTTTATTTATAAATTTCAAGGTTTATAAGTTGTGTAGGATAAATAAATGAATGGCATAAGTGTATTTATTAAAATAAATATTAATTATATGGTCAAAACATAATAGTGTATCCAAATTTTTAGCATAAAGAGGTCATATACACTTCTAATCTATCCTTGGAATAGGTTGAGTTTGAGTCAATGATATTAATCAAAAATGTGTTTTAACTTATCTATACCAATATTTAGTGCATATACATTTTTAAATTTTTTAAAAAAAATCATTAATTATTTTTTAGGAACATTTTTTAAATTTTTTTCCACTTAGTGGGACACAATATTATTCTTTGGCCTTATAATAATATTTTATGTTCTTGAAATTTAAATTTATTTTAGTCAATATAATAAATTAATGCCACTTTATATCTTCTAGAATTGGTGTTATACCTATAAGAATTAACATTTAAAAGATTTAGTACATTTTCATTTTAAAGATTTTAGTATTGAACCTAAGGATTTAAGGGTATAAATGTTTACAATAAATGTCTATTTTCAGCAAACATATAATTGGGTTGTATGTTTTAGATCCTTAGGAATTGATTTATAACATATCTATAAGTTATATGTTGCATCAACATTAAAATCAAATCAAACATTACATCTCTCATAGATAATGAGAGATGAGATATTGACTCGAATTTTTTTTTGTAAACATAATTACGATATTAAGACATAATTTGGGTGTATCCTTATTTTCATGGAGTTAATGATTGTGCTGATTAGTCAATTGTTTCAATAAAGGTTGTAATTTGTACCAATTTTTTTCTTTAAACCAAATTACAACTATATAATGTGAAATAGGGCTAAATTGGCCTAATTTATATCACTGATTCAACCAATTGTGTGATTAGTTAAATTAGGGTAGTAATTTGGTCTTGTTTGATCCTTGTGAGCCTAATTCCAACCATATAATATTATTTAAGGTTGAATTAACCCTTATTTACTCATAGATTGAAACAATTACTTAATTTTTTCAATGGGATATACAATCTAGGTCATTTTGATCCTCATGAACTTAATTTCAAATATATGATGTGATTCATGTTTCAATTCACCATATTTTATCACCATTAAACCTATTAATCATTAGCTAAATCAAGGATGCAATTTAGGCTCCTTAAAATTAATTATGATTATACAACTTCATTTAGGGATTAGTTAGCCTCAAATTCACATTGATTGAATTAATTTCTTGATTGGTTAAATTAGATATGAAATCCAAGATAATTTGGTTGACATAAACCTGATTAGGACTATACAATGTGATTTGGGGCTCAATTTGCCCCAATTTAATCAATGTTCAAACAAATTACTTGATTAGTTTGATGAAGGATTATTTTTAGAAAAAACTAATATTTATGAACCTAATTACAATTATAAGATGATTTTAGAACTTAATTTTCACCAATTTCATCAATTATTTATTAAATTAATTGATTAGTTCAATTGAAGATGTATTTTTCTTGAATTTAAGCCATGTGAGCCTAGTTTTTTTAACACATGATCTAGGGCTTAATTGATTGAAATTTCATCACTAACTTATCCAATTATGAAAATTTTATTAGGGATATTATTTTGGCTATTATTTTCCCTTTGAACCTAATTTCAACTACATGATATAATTTGGGGCTCAATTGGCCCCAATCTCATCACTTATTAAACTACTCAATTAGTTTAATTAGGGATGTAATTTGCAAAAATTTTAACCTCACAAGTATCTTGTGACTATATAATGTTATTTGAGGCTTAATTAAATCAAATTTAATCATTTATTGACTAAATAACAAAATTATTCACTAAATTTGTGTTAACTAAGCCCCTAGTCACACTGCATAGTCCTAATTAAGTTCATGTTGCTCATATTTACCCAAGTTGTATTCATGATTGAATCAATTAATTTTTTTCTTAAATAAATGATGAATTTATGACTAATTTATTAAAAAAACACATCATATACTTGTAACTACATTAATGTTGTAAAATTATCTCAAATTATGTCATTGATTGAAAAAATCATGTTATTGATTCAATTAATGATTAAATTTGGACCAATTGAGTCCCAAATGATATCTTATAGTCATAATTAGGTATAGAAATATCAATTTGTGATAAATTATATCCCTAATTGAATTAATTGAGTAAATGGCTAAATTAGGGTTGGAATTGAGGCCAATTAGGCCTCAAGTGATATCACATAGTAATAAATGCATTCACATTATGTCTTTAAGTCCAATTGAGCTCTATATGAAATTTTATATTTGTAATTAAGTACATATTAAACCAAATTATTTTTATAATGAAACAAGTCCAGTAATTAGTTAAATATGTGGTAAACTTGGTGCCAATTGAATCCAAAATAACATCATGTATATTTTTCATTACATTTGAGAGGCTTAAATTTCCAAATTATGTTCTTAATTTAACCAATTAATTAATTATTTCAATAAATTATGAAATTAGTTTTAATCAAGAGAAAAAACACTTTTTTAACTTTAAACTAGGTTCATAAGGCACAAATTAGCAAAAACTATATCCATAATTAAATAAATGAGGTAATTGATTTAATCAATGATCAAATTATGGAAAATTAAATACACAAATACATTGTATAGTCAAAAATAGGTCTTCATAAATCAATTCTACAAATCAATTGAGTATTTACTTAAATTAGTGATGGAATTTGAGCCAATTAACCCAAATCATGTATTTTATTTGTAATTAGGTTCATATTACTAAGTTTAATCCAAAAATACCTCTTTTATTAAACCAATCAAATAATTTATTAAATAAATGGTAAAATTGGGGCCAATTGGGCCTCAAATCACATATTGTCATAATTGGGTTCACAAGGATCAAATTAGTCAAAATTACATCTATGATTGAGCCATATGAGTAAGTAGTTAAATCAATGACAAATTGGTGCCAATTGAGACAAATCACATCATATAGTTGTAATTAGGTTCATTATGATCAAACTTACCAAAATTATGTCCTTTATTGAACTAATTATGCAATAGGTTAAACCCATGATGACATTGGGGTAAATTGAGCCCTAATTTACATTGTATATTTGTAATTAGGTTCATAAGAACCAAATTTACCCACATTATAAATTTAACTAAATCAGTCAAGTAATTTGTTCAATAATCGACTCGATTGTGGCTAAGTGCTACCTAAATCACATTGTATAGTCATAATTAGGTTCATGATGAAATTCATGATCCAACATCCTATATAAACTCTTATTAACCATGGGAGATGTGAGGTTTTTGAAAGTTAATTTTGACACACCTATAACTCCCAAAAATGCTAGTGATCAATTTGAAAGGTCTTAAACCCAAGAAAATGACTTAATTTTTACAAAAAAGAACAACATTAAAAAAATTACAATGTAACATAATTAGGTTAATTAATAAAATATTTAAAATTACTAAATATGAACGAAAATAGATTTTAAAAAAATATCCTCTAAATGATAACTCTTGGAACTATGAGGCTAATTGTAGAAGATGCGTAAAGACCATAATTTTACCATATTTATTGAAATGAATTTAAAGTATAATTTACGTGAATATAGCTTATAAATAATTTAATTTTAGTAAATACATGCAATGCCATTTATTTATTTAACCTTCACAACTTGTAAACCTTGAAACTTATAAACTAGTAATAACATGTATACATTTTAATGCATTATTTTTTTGTCCCGTACACATTTTAGTGTGTATACATTTAAGGTTTTAAAATTAGAAGCTAAGGTCTAGAATTTCATAAACATAACCAATACATGTTTTTATTGAAAGTGACAAAATTTAATTTTGGCCATACTAAATTTTACAAATTCCATTTACAGATTTCATGAAAACATGATTACAATGTTAAGCATACTCTGCTCTTTATAAATATATATTTTGATTACTTTAAGGTTTTTATCCTAATTTATTTATAGGAATGTATTTAAATGTAACTTTAATACACAACTAAAAGTGTTTATATTTGTCTATGTATCTTTCATTTTATTCATCAAATTTAAAAATAAAATAAAACACGGTGACATAATCAACCCAATTCTATATAAATGATTTATAAAAACTAAATTTTAACTATTTTCAAGGTAGTGAGGATGGTGCATGGCTAAATATATATTACTAATCATTTCCAGGTTGTATATGAAAAATTAGACCTAATTTTATATGCATTCAAAGAATAAAAAATTGGTGTTTTTTAGTTTATATAATATTCAATTAATAGAACATAGCTTCCCCTTAATATATTTCAACATTAAACTTGTGTATTTTATGGCTCAATAATTTATGAGATTCATGTTTCTAAACATTAATATAAATTATTTTGATGAAATTTTTTTTGAACCATCCATAATGATATTTTATATTCTATTTTATTTCTTAACATTTTAATTTTATTACCAAGTTTTCAATATCAGTTTAAACATTTATTTTCTAGTTAGTTAAACTCAGGTTTGGGATTGATTTTTTATTAGGTATAATTGGGTTTTGGGTGGTATCATATCCATTTGGGGCACAATTATCCTTAGTTCAAACAACCTATTAAAATGGCCCCAATTTCATCACTTATTGAAGTAATTACTCAATTGGTTCAATCAAGGATGAAATATGGGCCAAATTAAATGTCATGAACACAATAGTGACTATAAAATATGATTTGGGGATTAATTAACTATAATTTAACTTGTTCAACTTGATAGCAACCTAGGTTTTATTGAGCAACGTGACTGATTCAAGTGGAGACCACAAAAATAAACACCTATCTTTGGCCTAGTTCCTTGCTTGAAGACTACTATCAAAACTTGAAAAAAATTTAAACACCCTATAGGGAATCATTATGGATATGTTCATGCTCAAAATCATCATCAAAATATATTTTTTCACCTCTATTTGTTGATATGCCTGTAGGTAATCAATTAGGCCAAAACCCTTCATTTCTTTTATTATGTCTTCTTGAGTCCAATTGGCCACTGATGAAACTATGTGGAAAAAGTGCCTCATTATTTTGAAATATTATTTATTCCTCTATTGGAATCAGGAAACTTGGATACCTAATTTGAATCTCTCAATTAGTTTTTAGGATTTTAAAGTCCATTTAGGAATATAATCAATTGGGATGCAAGATGAGTTAAGGGTTTAAGCCGTAATTGGGTCTTGAGGATGCTTAGAGATATCTTAGGGAGGCTTTGTAGTAGTAGTGAGATCATAAATATATGTATTTAATAGACCATTTATACCCACATTACTAGCTTTTAGGTACAAATGCTGACCAATGGGTCTATAAACCTGTAGATTAACAAACCTCTTCTTGTCTTAGCTTTAAAGCATGCCTCAAAGTTTGCCATATGATCATCACTAGGGAAATTTTGGTTCCTGGTTATAAACCTCTATAATTTTTCCTTGTAAACTTGAATAAAATAGAAAAAAATAATGAGAAACACTTTAATATGTCATTATATCTAGGGAAGGGTTGGGCATCAAAAATAGACGAAATTGAGAAAATGACTGAGAAGCTTTGACAAAAGGTATGGTCAGGTCCTTTATACTTCAATCTCTACCTAAAAAAAGGTGAGAGGACCTAAGGGGTAGCTTGATCACATAGAGATATTATGCTTTTCAACCTCCATGGGGATTATTGGCACAAAGAGACATGGATGAGACCAGGGCATAATCAAACTTTCAAACTCCACCTAAGAAGGGTTTTCATAAGGAATACACAAATGAACTAGGTCACATTTAAGCTACTAAATATAGGTATGTATATAATTTCAACTTTCATTCTAAAGAATATTCAAGATATAGGTCAAATAGAAAGTTATAGCACTAGTATTTAAGGCAAAAAATGCAAATACATGTTAGGTAAGAAAGATCTTATGCATTTATAGGGAAAATAATACTCATAATATATAAAGGGTGTATTATTTGTAGGTTGGTATGAGGTAGGATATTTAGATGATTATATAAAAATGGAAGGTGTCATATGGGTGGCATGTTCAAATAGTAGGTTATCTTACAATGTTAATGGCATTGTCTTTAGCAAAAGATGTAAGAAAGACTAAAATACGTGCTAATGGGAAATACCAAATGATCCCCAAAAACCTAGAGCATACACTACAACTAAACATTCATGAAACTTTTTCTTATCAAATTTGTAGACCTAGAGTGCCCTAAAAAGTCATTTAATAACATATTTTTTAAGTTTGACTACAGAAAGGGATTCATAACCTAGATCTATACTCAATATGATAACCAATAGTCAACATAAACCTAAATATCCAATCAGTAGGACTTTCAAAACATATTATTGCACTTTATCGATAATAAAGGTAAAAAAAACCACACCCATTTTCATTAATCTTGAAAAAGAAACTTTAAACACATCAATTATTCATAATGCTAACAAGGGGAAAAGCATGTAGTTTTTTCTATTAGAGGTTTATCAATGATATTTCTAAGGTGGCCAAGGATTTTGATGAGGTGTCATGTGTACTAAAATGATAGTGACAGTTTTCTTTAATGAGCCTCAATGTTCTTGCATGGTTCTTCAGTGTTTGACTAAGTGAGGCATTTTATAGATGATATTGTTTGTGTAGACATATTGTAGAGACCCTATGGTGATGTCATGAAGATATCATGGTGAGAAGATGAAGTTACTTCATAGCCTAAGTAATCATGATAAAGTGTGCAATGTGCTTGTCTTAATGTGCTTTATGTTGGATTGGTTGATCTTCAGTTTTGGCATGATTAGAGATGTTTAGGGATGAGTATGGTGATTGAAGAATGTACAGGAGGTACCTAAAATGTTATATATGGTTTGAAATATTATGTGCATAAGTGGAATTCATCTAGTATTCCATATTTTCATTTAGATAGTTTGGGTCTAACAGAAAAAAAATCTAAGTAGTTTGTTAACATCACCATTGTTATGTGTGGATGAGTTAGGAGGAGTTGGTCATATCATTATGATCAGTTTAGTCCTTATTTACTATGCACTAAATCTTAGGTCATTAATTTATGAAAGTTCAAATTTGGGCTCCTAGGAATTTTGATAGTGTTTTCCTATACTTAGCCAAATTTGCATGAGGCAAGAAAGAGCCGAGTAAGCAATTTGATGATGGAATATCTTAAATGTGTGGATATTTTAGGAGAATTTGATCATATGGGTTTGTTCAATTTTAATCCTAATTTATTTTCACTAAATTTTAAACCATTGACTAAATCACAACAAAAGCTATGCATGTTCAAATTCGGCCTCTTAGGTAGGTTTTGACATACTTGACTTTCTAATAGAAGTTTTTGAAAAGTCATTTTAATGTCATTATATCTCACATGTGCAAGGGTTCTAGGATATTTTTGTTATATAGCTAGATTATATTATATGAAGAGTTCATCTATTATAATTTTGAGATCATTCATCAAAGTGCAAAAGTTAATAAGTTTCAAAAATGACTACTTAGGCATATTGAAAGGGCCCCCATACTTAGTCATTTATGCACAAGTTAAAGTTTGAGCAATATTGATGGTGCACATTACACTAAGAATTCAAGGAGAAACAAGATGAGGATAGGTACATGAGGTTAATTACTAAGCAAAGGTAAAATATAAGGATCTAATGGTGAGTGGGTGTTCATATAGATTGATCGAACAATGAGCATTAATAGTTAAAGACCTGATTGATCTGTAGAGATCAATAGAGTGTGTTGAATTAACATTTCTAGATTACATGAGATGAGGTCAATTTTTATATGTTTAATATTTGGCTTTGGTATACTATGTATTAAAGATAATATAAGATTTATGGTGCATATTTGATCTGAGTAGCAAGGACACGTGATGTAAGATTTGCATTTGAGGTTTACCTATAACCGTTATCATTTAAATAGTGAAATTTAACAAAGGAAAAAACTAGTCTATGTATTTTTTCTATATCTCTTAATCCAGAATGAGTTTCATCATGAATTAAAAATAAAAATGGTAGAAGACTCCAACGCACATCTTATATTATGTATTTAAAGATCTGAAAGTGTGTTTAAATAAAGATATTTAGCATCAAAGTTAACTATGTGTTCATGCATGCTCTACAGGTAACCTGAGAAGGGTGTTGAGTTGTGGAGCTAAAAGCTTCAACTCTTTGCAAACTAAAGGAATAAGAAGGTTGCTGAGATCAAGGAGCACCGGCATCGGTAGCAGGACCGACGTTGGTCGTGACCAGTGCAGAAGGCCATCGGCGATGGCAGGGAGTCGGCCGATGTCGGCAGAACCAGACAAGCAGGGACCGACGTCAGTCACCTGTGTGTTCCAGAACTGCTCGTTACATGGATAGTTAGTTAAGTGAATGAAGTGTTTGCATGTAAAGGCCAGTTAGCATCTTTTGCTATGAGGATAATTGTCTAAATTAAGAGTCTAAGTTATTGTTTGAGTTAGGGATCTATTTATAGACCCATTGGCATGTATTGTATATGTATGAGATAGAAAGGAAGGAAAGTAAGTTGCTTCCACTGTAAGATCATTGAGTTTCAGGTTGTTGCAAGCTCATACGGGATCTACATGTGAGTATGGTCTATTGAATTGCAGGTTGCAGGTTCATGGGAGATCAACTTGAAGTACTTTAGAGTGCTTGGTGAACTGGCAAGGTTATTACTGACTAGTTGGAGAGGTGAACACCAATTCTATTTGTGAGTTGGTTGTTGGGACTATTTTTGTGTAGGAGAGTGTTGTGTGAGAAGAATTACTGTACACTTGAGGTGTGGCAAACCTCTGTAAGGTGAAAGAGTGTGGCGGCTCTTTGTTGTATTCTTTTTTGTAAAGTGTTAATACAAGATAGTGTATTGTCTCTCATATTCTATGCTATTGGTGAATTCTAGTTACTTGTGTTTCTGGTTATTTCTGCATTTACAATTGCTTATATTTGGTAATCATACTGTGCTCTTTCTGAGGAGCAAGATCCTAACAAAGTGGGATCAGAACAGGTGTTGTTCTTGTGATCCCCCAACAAAGTGGTATCAGAGCTGTTGGTTGGGATACTAACAGATTGGATTAGATCTGGTTAGTGTGTTTTGATTACAGGTTACTCACAGGGTTTTTGTTTGAGTGGGAGTTGAGCAATGACAAAATACAACAAGCTATGGATGGAAAAGTTTAATGGCAAGAACTACCAATTGTGGAGGATGCAGATTGAGGATTATCTGTATCAAAAAGATTTGTACTTATCTTTGGGAGGGGTTAACTACAAACCCTCAGATATGAAAGATGAAGAATGGGAGGTTCTTGATCGGAAGGCTCTGGGATCTATTAGATTGAGTCTTGCATCTTTTGTGATTTCCAGCTTATCACAATGTAAGACAATGGTGGAGTTGATGGAATCTTTGGCAAATTTATATGAAAAACCCTCAGCTTCTAATAAGGTATTTCTTATGAAGCATTTATTTAATTTGCAAATGTTGGAAGGTGGATCTGTTCATAGCCATCTTAGTGATTTCCATGGTTTGGTAAACTAGTTAAGTTCAGTTAATATTGTGTTTGACGATGAAATTAGAGCTCTCTTAATCTTGTGTTCATTACCTGAAAGTTGGGAAGGTTTGGTAATGGCAGTTTCTAATACTGTGTCTCCTTCAAAAGTCTTAAAAGTGGATGATGCTGTGAGTGTGATCTTGAATGAAGAGATATGCAGGAATATCACAGGTGAATCATCAGGAAATGCTTTGAGTGTTGAAGGCAGAGGAAGGCAAAGAGAAAAGATAGAGCATGGGAGATCAAGGTCCAAGATAGGCAGAAGATCCAAGTCCAGGTATGGCAGAATAACCTACTGGAAGTGTGGAAAGCAAGGGCACTTAAAGAGAGATTACAGATTAGGTGAAGATCAGCATGAAGGACATGAAGAAGCAGATGTTGCAGATTACGCTGCACGGGATGCTCTGGTATGTTCTTTGGATAAAGTAGAATCTTGGGTTTTAGATTCTGGTGCCTCTTTTCATGCATTCCCACATAGGGAATTTTTTCATGAGTATGTCCAGGAGATTTTGGAGAAATTTATGTAGGGGATGGTAAGCCTTGTCAGATTGTTGGCAAAGGGAAAGTGAAGCTAAAACTACAGACAAGTAACACATGGGTGTTAAAAGAAGTCATGCATGTCCCAGTTCTGGAGTGGAATTTGATTTTTGTTAGAAGTTTGGGTGATGAGGGTTGCACAGTAACTCTCACAGTGGACTCTTGGAAGGTTACCAATGGTACACTTGTTGTTGCTAGAGTAAGAAAGTAGGTATGCTTTATCTATCTACTTGTACTACTGATTCTCTTTTTGGGTTATCTACTTCAGCTGTAGATTTAGAGATGTGGCTTGATAGGCTTGGTCACATAGTTAAGAAGGAGATGCTTGTTCTTGAGTCAAAGGATATGCTTTCAGATTTGGAAGGTATGGATCGTGGTTTCTGTATGCAGAAGAAGAAGGTAACGTTTCTTGAGGAATCCGATGTTAGTGACAAGAACAGGAAAGCCTTGGTTTTCAAGGAGAAGGTGACGGACAGAGGTCAGCACAAGATGCAAAAGAATTCTGAGCAGAGAAAGGGTGATTTGGACAAGGATTTGATCTAAAAAGAGCTCATGGGAAAAAGTCAAGTCTCACAAGAAAAACACAGAGACTGACGTTGGTAGAAAAACTGGCATCGGCGTCCAGACAGGGACTGACATCAGCTATGTGAAGACCGACATCGGTGACTCAGGGCAGATAACGACCGGCATCAGCCAGGGGAAATCGACGTCGACGATGTGGCAGTTGCAGGGAATCGATATCGGTTGGTTGCAGACTGAGACGTGACCGACATCGGTTATTGAGACAAATTTTGGGTGGATAGCAGGCTGTCAAGGTGTCTCAAGCGCCCATATGGAGGACTGAAGGTGTAAGTATGTTCTTAAATTCATCATTTCCCTTCTTTACACTACTTATTGCTCACTTATGGGATAAGACTAGGAAGTTATTGAAGAAGCAGAACAGGTAGATCTAGGAAACAGTGGGAGCTAGGCATGGATGAGGATGTGATTCCTTGGAGGAGTACCAAACAGGTGTTTTGGGTAGAGTGGCCAACTAGAAGTACGCATTGAGAGACAAATGGATGTTGAGGATAAAGAAGAGAAGAAATGGATACATGAGATGGAAGATCAGGGTATATGGTCTTGTATTAGCTGCAGGGCAATGGAGGTTTGATCATTGTGGTTTTCTTTACCAGGTTGGATAATATTAGCTACATTATCCTATTTCTGTATGATGTGCTTGTTGCAGGGTTACATATACAGGGTATTGCTGAACTAAAGGTAAAGCTAGTTCAGGTGTTTGTCATGGAGAATCTGAGAGCAGAAAGATTCTTTGGCATGAGTGTGTTCTAGAGACATGGGAGGTCACATGTTGACTTTGTTTCAGGATGATTGTGTGAGACCGGTTAGCACGTCGATGGTTGGACAGTTATATGAACAGGTGTCTTGATTCACATAATGAGGTTGAGTGCATGGTATGTACTAAACCTAAGTTTTCCCAAGTAGTGGGAGTTGTCACAAGTTGGAGCAAATCTGGGAGAGAACCATTGGAGGACAGTTCAGTGGATTCTTACAGGGACTAGCAGCAGGTGCACATGTTATGCAGGTTCAGGTTATTTTCTACATGGTTTGTAGATGTGGATGTGGCAGGTGATTTGGATGACAGGTTTTGCACTACAGGTTTGTGGTGGTTCATCTTCAAGAGTGATCTTGAGGAGGGATACAAAGCCAAGGGAACAAACTAGACTAAGTACAGGTACAGGTTGCAGCTGTTTATCTCCAAGTGGGAGATTGTTGAGTTGTGGAGCTAAAAGCTTCAACTCTTTGCAAACTAAAGGAACAAGAAGGTTGCTGAGATCCAAGAGCACTGGCATCGGTAGTAGGACTGACATCAGTCGTGACCAGTGTAGAAGGCCATTGGCGATGGCAGGGAGTCGGCCGACGTCGATAGAACCAGACAAGCAGGGACCGACGTCGGTCACCTGTGTGTTCCAAAACTGCTCGTTACATGAACAATTAGTTAAGTGAATGAAGTTTTTGCATGTAAAGGCCAGTTAGAGTCTTTGGCTATGAGGATAATTGTCTAAATTAAGAGTCTAAGTTATTGTTTGAGTTAGGGATCTATTTATAGACCCATTGGCATGTATTGTATATGTATGAGATAGAAAGGAAGGCAAGTAAGTTGCTTCCATTGTAAGATCATTGAGTTGCAGGTTGTTGCAAGCTCATAGGGGATCTACATGTGAGTATGGTCTATTGAATTGCAGGTTGCAGGTTCATGGGAG
Organism: Torreya grandis; assembly: GCA_037957365.1. Taxonomy (NCBI): domain Eukaryota; kingdom Viridiplantae; phylum Streptophyta; class Pinopsida; order Cupressales; family Taxaceae; genus Torreya; species Torreya grandis. The sequence continues at coordinate 983,075 of JARHVA010005555.1, forward strand.
ATCAACTTGAAGTACTTTAGAGTTCTTGGTGAACTGGCAGGGTTATTATTGACTACTTGGAGAGGTGAACACCAATTCTATTTGTGAGTTGGTTGTTGGGACCGTTTTTGTGTAGGAGAGTGTTGTGTGAGAAGAATTATTGTACACTTGAGGTGTGGCAAACCTCTGTAAGGTGAAAGAGTGTGGCGGCTCTTTGTTGTATTCTTTTCTGTAAAGTGTTAATACAAGATAGTGTATTGTATCTCATATTCTGTGCTATTGGTGAATTCTAGTTACATGTGTTTCTGGTTATTTCTGCATTTACAATTGCTTATATTTGGTAATCATACTGTGCTCTTTCTGAGGAGCAAGATCCTAACAAAGTGGGATCAGAACAGGTGTTGTTCTTGTGATCCCCCAACAAAGGGTAATTGATCTTGTTTTGATGTTGTTTCGATATATATTAATTAATTAGCTATTACGGAGTGTTGTAGACTACATAAGGATAATATATGCATATTATCAATATTTGTCTAATTGCATGCAATATGAGCAATGGTTTAGGAGGTGAATCTATGTTCATTCATAATAATTTTGTGCATGGAAGGTTATTTGAGAAAATTATGCTTAAGAATAAGTGTTATATGTTGCTTTTTAGCACATAAGGGGGAATTATAGATCATATGAAATAGTTCCATTCTCTTGGTATAGGTTATGTGTAATTGTTTTTATTCAATGAAGTGTTAAAGGAGTGAATGGCTTCACATGAAACCTATAAGGGCTACAAGTTCCTTATTAAAAGTTGTAGTTGCTAAATTGTGACCCATGTGAGATGACCTAAGGGTGAAGGCATTTATTTTGGTTGATAAGGAAATATTATGGTCTTGTTAATTCATGATTATTTTATATATAGTCAAACCAAAAGAGATGGTTATTTTATTTTAATAAGCATGTAGGAGAGGAGTGAGCATTGAAGCAAATAGGTGAGGAGGCCAAGTGTGCCCAATAAATGGGTTGAGATGCAGATTACATTAAGGATTATGTGTATGATTTGTAGGTCATGTATTTGTGGTTAGAATAGTGATCTTGTAGGTTGAGCATAAGTAAAGAAGTTTAGAGTGATCCAGAAGGATGGTTTGGATTCTTTGTGTGTGAGTAAAGGATTTTTGATATCTATGTGAGCTTGGTGGTTGATCTAAGAGGTAGATCAATGTCTGAACTATGTGTATAACCATTTAGTTATGTTGTTGATGTTGTGGTAGATTTTTTGTTGTGACAGATGCATTGATTGTGTATAGTTAAAGAGTGGGGTTAGTTGGGATATGTAATGTGTCCAAATTGATATTTGTTTATTGGTTCAAATATGTAATGTGTTTTGGACAACAAGGAGTGTTGAGTGAAGGTGAAGAGTGACAATTAGAGGTTCATCATCAAGTGTTGAATACATTAGTTCTAAGGTGGAAGTATTCTTTTCAAGTAGGGTCTAAAGGACTTGATCTTCTTTTAGGGTAGTTGTTCCTTATGAAATAGGGTTTCATTAAAGACATTTGGTTAGAAGGAATTCATATAATAGGTGGTCAAAAGGACTTGATCATCTTAGGGTTAGGTGTTCCTTGTGAAACTTTTGTTTCACTAAAGGCCTTAGGTCAAAAGGTCTTGACCAAGGTTCTTGATTAGAAGGACATGATCAGTTTCTAGTTTGTATTATCTTATAGGACAAGTAGTCCAAATGTTTATAAGCTTAAGATTCATTTTTATTCCACAAGAGGGTTTCCTATATATGTCTTGTGTTATATGCTTGATCTTGCATTGTCTCTCTTGTTTATTGCTATAAATAATGTGAATGCTTCATTAATGCTTGTGGTAACTGATTAAGAGTAAGAAAAGATTGAAATTGAAGTTATATTATATTAGATCACTAATTCACCCCCCTCTTAGTAATTATACTTGTAATAATTGGTATTATAGATGGTGTTTTGAAGGAAGCTTAATAAATTGAAGGAGATTTTGAGTAGGCATACAGATGGCTAAATAGTTGAAGAAAAAGAATCAATAGTGGAAGACTGTGGTCAAGGCACTTGAGGAACATATATGTACTTTGAATAAAGATGGTAAAGAGGATGAAAAGGTTATCAATGACCTCAAGGTTTAGCTATAATATTCCAAGGTAAGTATGATTTCAAAAGAAGAAGAGATCATGAATAATGAAGAAGTTTTCCATGAAAGTGGTGATGAAGAAGTGTTCTATTATAGCAAAGAAGATGAAGTGGATTTAGGAGCTAAACTCATAATGAGATATCACAAGATGAAGTATGTGATAAAATTTATTGAATCTCAAGTTATTTCCCTTGAGGGAATTTTGTTAGAACAAGCATGTATAACAAAACATGGCATGGTAATGAAGCTAAGAGTGATAAAGAGACTATCTAATTTCTTAGAGGTTAGTTGACAGCTGATATTTTAAGAATAAGAGCTAAAGAAGATGAGTGCATTCAATTGAAAAACAATGTATATTAATTGAAGGATGAACATGAGTTTTTTGTTGTCAAGATAAGTAAACTTAAAAAGGATTAAAAAAAGACAAATCAGATCAAGATCAATGAAAGAATACTAGTTAGATAGCCAAATGCAATAAGGTATTCTAGTTATTTTCATGGTCATTGTCATTTTTACTATCAATATGGTTATAGTGAAAGAGATTGTAGAAAGATGAGCTCTATGAATGAGTTCCCATTGATCCTTGGAAGAAGGATCAATTGGTCTTAGAAAATAATTAACTTAGATTTGTTAAGAAGTCAATCAATGGTGTTGATGCTAAAGACTATGAAGGATAATCCTAATGTAGGTGGATTGCCTAATACTAAAAAGAATGAATTAGGTATGAAGAAGGTACATGAATGCCAAGAGAATTTATCTTCTATCTAGATAGAAAAATAAGATCACAATCATCATCAATCAAAAGGTATGAATGATCTTATTTGTTTTAGTTTTCATAGAGTTGGTCACATTGTTAGGTATTGAAAGAATAGGTTAAATGAGTTCCCAAAGTAATATAAGGTGTATGGAGTTCCTAGTGTGCAAGGAAGAGGTCACAAATGGGTATGGAAACCTAAGCCTATTAGGAGAGATTATAGTAAGACCAAAGATGGTTTGTTTACCATGATAAACATGAAGGAAATACAAGAGTTCATGTTGTTTACTTTTGCTAACAAATCTAAAGAAAAGAATGAAGTCAATCATCCTTTAAAAGTTAAGCAGCACTACAAGTTAGAGAAAGATATGGATATATGGATGTATCCATATTTTCTGGACTTTTAGTCTCACTATATCAAAAGGTTCTCTTTATCTAAGCTTCAAGGAGACACTTTGTAGAAAGAAGAAGCATGATAGATGTTGGTTAGGTCTTATTTGTTTTTTTATGATAAAAAGGTCATGAAAAGATGTGTTAGAATAAAATGAATAACGTTATTAATTGATAGACCTATGTGTTAAGATGTTCTTTGGTTTATAAATTTGCTCTTAGTTTTTTGAAGAATTAGCACAAAGGATGAAAGGCAATAACTTGAGGGTTTGATGTCTATAAAACCTAAGATGTGTGTTCATGATGTTAATGACTTAGTTTTTCTATATGGAGCTAAATGAACATCAAGTGGATATTATTAAATGTTTTCAGTAGTTGGTGACATACTTTTAATACATGGTTGTAGCTAGCTCCGTATACTATGTCATGAAAGAATGTTGGCAGTGTGTACATGGTCTAAGAGTAGGGAATGGAATTTTTATAGGTGTCTAATCAAGGATGATGAGGTGTCAAGATTTTATATTTATTAGAAAGGTATGTTAATATTATTCATGTGTGCTCAATATTTTTTTAGGGTTCTTGGTTTTAAAGGTAAGAAATTTTTAATTTCTATTGCTCAAATTGATTGATAAAATTTTGAAAGACTGTAAGAAAAGGTTGATATGGAGGATAAGGAGAATGCATTGTCATATATTTGATATCACAAGGAAGGTCTATAAATTTTATTGATGACAAGTTGTGTATACCATGGAGTTAATGGGATATATTTGAATTAGTTTTAATGGCTTGAGGAGCTATGCATGATGTGAGGGGGAGCATATGTGAGATGGTTCAGTCATGTTGAAAATGTTGTGTTATCTACTATAGATGATAACTCAAGAAGGTTGTGATGATAAATTGATAAAAAAGAGTTAGTTTTTTTGATAATGTATTTGAATCCTCATACATAAAAAAAGGATGAGCTTTGTAATTGGTTAGGTCTTATGATTATAGGACTATGTAGTTGAATCTGAGAGAGAAGGAATGGAGGCAATTGTATTGATTAATCATTGCTGGAAATGGTCTAAGAATGTTCAAAGAAAAAGTTGCCTAAGATTAGGTAACTTAAGGAGAGTCCCTCTTAATGTTTTCAAGGTAAGTTCATATAGTTTTTATTATTCATTAATGTTTTATCTTCATAGAAGTTGTGTATGATCAGAAGAGTGTAGTCATGGAGCATGTTTGATAAGCTTAAGGTAAAAAGAGGTTTTATCAATGTGAAGGGGAGTTAGTATCGTATAAGAGATGGTATCTTAATATTATTGGTACTTGATGTCATTTTAGGTCCATAGAATAATAAGTTTAGCCCACATTGTCATTGTGTCAAAGGGGGAGAAAGAACCTAAAGACAAAAACAAAGTCTAAGTTTAAGATTTGTATTAGTGTTTTACATCAATGGCAAAGGGGAATATTTTTTGGGTGTTTTCAATGGTGTCTCCAAGGTGACCAAGGATGGTTATGAGGTTTCATGTGTGCTAAAATGGCAATGACAAAGTGTGCTTTAATGAGCCTTAGTGTTCTCACATGGTTCTTCAGTGTTTGACTAAGTGAAGCATTTTATGGATGATATTATTGATATGGAAATATTATAAAGACCCTATAGTGATGTCATGGAGATATCTTGGTGAGTGGGTGAAGTTATTTGATAGACTAAAGAATAATGATAAAGTGTGCAATGTTCTTGTCCTAGTGTGCTTTATGTTAGCTTGGTCGATCTTTAATTTTTACATGATTAGAGATGTTCAAAGATTGGTATGGTGACTGGAAAATGTGACAAAGGTCCCTAAGATTTTATCTATGCTTTGATAGCTTTTGTGCATAGTTTTAATTCATCTAGTAGTCCATTATTTTCATCTAGATAGTTTGGGTCTATTGGCCAAAAATTTGAGTAAGCAGTTTGTTGATGTCATCCTTACCATGAGTGGATAAGTCAAGGGGAGTTATTTTTATGGTTATGATCAAATTAATCAATATTTATCGTGTGGTAAATCCTATTTCATGAATCAAAGTGTGTTCAAAGATATGTAAGTGAAAATTTGGGCTCCAAAGCATTTTGACAGCATTTTTCCATACTTAGCCAAATTTGCATGAGGCAAGAAAGAGATGAATAAGCAATTTGATGATGTCATATATCTCATGTGTGGATATTTTAGGAGAAGGAGATCATATGGGTTTTTTTAGTTTTAATCCTAGTTTATTTGTGCCAAATTTTAGATCATGCACTAAAGCATGAAAAAATTTATGTATGCTCAAAGTTGGTCTCTTAGGCAAGTTTTGACATAGTTAGCTCTTTTTTGAGAAGGAATTTTAATGGTATTATATCTCACATGAATAAAGGTTATAAGAGCTATTTTTTATATGTTTAGATTCTCCTATATGAGGAGTTCATCTAGTCTAATTTTAATATCATCTATCAAAGTGAAATTTTTTTTATTAAGGTTCAAAAATGAAGACTCATGCATATTGAAAGGGTCCCCATATTCATTTCTACACAAGTTAAAATTAGAGAAAGATCAATGATGTTCATTGTTACAAGAAGTCAAGAAGCATCAAGATGAAGAGAAGTGTATGATGTTTAATGAATAATCAAAGGTAAATGATAAGGATCCAATGGTGAGTAGGTGTTTGTATAGATTGATCAAATGGTGAAAATTGAAAGTTAAAGACTTGACTAATCTATAGAGATCAATGGAGCGTGGAGTTAACTTTTTAGGATTAGATGAGCTGAGTTCAACTATTAGATGTTTAAATTTGGCTTTGGTGGACTATGTATTAAATATTAGATAAGATCAAAGGTACATATTTGATTTGATCAACAAGGACACAAGATGTGAGCTTTGTGTTTGAGGTTTAATTATGACTGTTGTCATTTAAATATTCAAATTTAACAAATGGAGTAACTAGTCAATGTATTTTGTCTATATCTCTCGATCCATAATGAATTTGACCATGTAGTTTAAATCAAAATGGTAGAAGACTCCAAGGTACATATTATAATATATATTTGAAGATCTAGAAGTGTGTGAAAACAAAGATATTTATCTTCAAATTTGATTGTGTGTTCATGCATGTTTTTGAAGTAACCTGAGAAGGGTAATTGAGCTCATTTTTATGTTGTTTAGATATCTCTTGATGAATTGGATATTGGGGGTTTTTGTAAACTATATAATTCTACTCTATCTACATTATAAAGATTTGAGTAATAATATATAGTATGATTAATGGTTTAGAAGGTGACTATGTGCACAAAATCTTGTTTGAGGAAATTATCCTTAAGAAATAATGTTTGATGTTGGTCGGTGGTACTTAAGGGGGACTATAAATCATATGAAATGGGTCCATACTATTGGTATAGGTTTTGTGTACTTTTTTTTTATTTGATGAAATACTAAAGTATTGAATGGGTTCACATGAGACCTCTAAGGGATACAAGTGCCTTATTAAAAGGTGTAGTTCCTTAAGTGTGACCCGTGTGAGATGACTTAAGGGTGAAGGCATGTATTATACCTAACAAGGAAATATTATGGTATTGTTAATTCATGATTGATCTATATATATATATATATAGAAACCAAATGAGATGGTTTCTAGATTTGTAAAAGCTTGTAGGAGAGGAGTGAGCATTGAAGCAAAGAAGTAAGGAGGCTGAGTATGCCAAATAGATGGGTTGAGATACAAAATAGAGTAAATATTGTGTGTATGACCTATAAGTCATGTTTTAGAGGTTAGAATAGTGCTCTTATAGGTTAAACATGATTGAATAGGTATAGAGCGATCCAAAAGGATGGTTTGAATGCCTCATATGTGATCAAAGGATTATTGATATTTGTGTGAGCTTGGTGGTTGATCTGTGAGGTGAACCAATGTGTGGACTATGTGTATTACTATTTGGTTATGTTATTTATATTGTGATAGAGTATTTTATATGAAGGATGTATTGAGTGTGCACATTTGAAGAGTGGGGTTAGTTGGGATATGAAATTTGTTCTAATTGATCTTTATTTGTTGGTTCAAGTATGTAATGTGATTTGGCCAATAGGGAGCATTGAGTGAAGGTAAAGAGTGATAATCAGAGGTCCATCATCTCATGTTGAAGACATCAGTTCTAAGGTGGAAGTGTTCTTTTCAAAGAGGGTCTAAAGGACTCGATCTTCCTTAGGGTTAAATGCTCCTTTTGAAATAGGGTTTCACTAAAGAGCTTTGGTTAGAAGGAATTGATCAAGTTTTTAGGTCAAAAGGACTTGACCAAACAAGTGGTCAAAAGGACTTGATCATCATATGGGTAGGTGGTCTTTTTGGAACTAAAGTTTCACTATAGACCTTAGGTCAAAAGGACTTGACCAAGGTTCCTAATCAAAAGGACATGATTAGTCTCTACTTTGTATTATCTTATAGGACAAGTAGTCTAAGTGTTTATAGGCTTATGAGTGGGTTTTATTCCCTAATAGGTTTTCCCATGTATGTCTTGTGTTATGTGCTTGATCATGCATTTTCTCTTTTTTCGGTTGTTATGAATAATGTGTATGCTTCATGAATTCTTGTGTTAATTTATTAAGAGTAAGCAAGGATTTAAATTTGAATTGGATTATTTGGGCTCATTGATTCACCCCCCTTCTCAATCTTTGTACCTCTATCATGATATTATAACAAGAGAGATACATAAACATGCTCTCAAATATTGTTAATGGCTATACAACTGCAACCACCTTAGTAAGAGAAACAAGATCTACACATAGTAATTGATCCTATAAACTCTTGTAGAACCTAGACTTAGATAAAATGGACTCTAAAAACAACAAATAATAACCACCTTAGAAAAGAGGGAGAACCCCTATTTAAAAAATTTCAAATATGGAACTATGGGTTGCAACCTTCAAAATTACAAAACAGACTTTCAAGTCTACCAAGATGCTTCCAGCTAGAATATACCCTTTGCTACACCTAAGATCTTCATCCATTTGTAAGAAAAATAATTGTTCTAACTGCCTCTATAAGGAATGATGAAAATTTGGAAAATGTCATTTGATATTTTGGCTAAAAATGCCTTTCATGCAAGACCAAAGGAGGATACTCATTTGAGGAGCCAAATATATTTTGTTATGTGTAACCACTTGGAGTTGTTTTTATATTAATCGATGGTAAATATGGAATATTTTGAATAGATACGCTTAATTTATGCATGACATGGAACAACCTACTCTTGTAATGATGATAAAAAAATATTATTGATTCATGGCTACTTGAAGATCTTCTTGGGAGTGGTCCATATTGATGTTGCAAACCTGTAATATCTTTCCCATGTAGGAGCTCAGATAAATAAATTAGATGAAAAATGTCAAACATAAGTGAAAATAACCTTTTTACCCTTTTGAATGCAATCTACTTTTTCACATATTTTCCCCTTTTGCACTTTTTTCCCTTTTAATACATCTATCCTTTTGAGTAAATTTTATTTTTAATTCATAAATGCATTATTCCAACCATTGATCTATTGGGGAAATTTAGGCCCCACTTGCACATTTGTGAATTTCCAAGTTGCAACTGACACTTATAGTCCCCCTGGGAAGTTTCCCTATGAAGGTATTCAAATGACCACATGAGGGGTTAGTAAAGCCACATTGAATTATAATGTATTGAACACATAACTATCACCCTTTTAAAACTCCCTATTATATAGGATTTACTCAATATCTACATAAAGGTCATAATTTAAATGAACATAAGCCCTTTTGTAATCTATACATGCTACAAGCATGTAATATATTTGTCCTACAATCATAAATGGGCTTTATGGATTGTCCAATCATTAGGGTCACACTTTAGAATCAATATTTGACATATTTGGAAACCCACTCTTTGCCCTAACTTTATGCTTTAGCAGAAGTGCCATTATCTCCTTATCATGGAAATCTAGTGACATCATAAACATTTGACCTTTGTGTTATTCTCAATATCCTTAGGGACTGCATTATGAGCCTATGGATAAGGGAGCTATGGCTGCCCAATCAACCTATGCCTTGTGCCTATGAAAGTGCCTTTAAATTTCCTTCAGATCTCTCATGGTTCATTTGAAACTTACATTGTTAATCTAATTATCAATGGTGAAAGCTCCATGAACTGAGCTATATATGACCTTTGGATTTGACATGTATGCCCCTGTGGCATTCACCCTATCACACTATTACTTTTTTTGAAATGTGAACTTTGTCACCCATAAAAAACATGTAACTTTATTATAGGTTTTGAGCCCTTTAAGGAGTCAACTCTCACTCATGTTTTTGATCTATGTGCATAAATTGATCCCATTTGCCCTAGATCAAATGCCACTAGCCATCCATTATGGATTAAATTTGACATCCACATGCCCATAATTAGACACCCATGTGAACATATTTAACAGGCATGTGACCATCAAATTTAAGCCCATATAGATAATCACCGATCTTATTTTTTATATTTGTGCACCTATCATCTAACATCTATGTGACTATCAATGATGTCTACACAATCATCAAATTGAATCCCATAATGGATAATTACCAAGACTTAAATTTGATATTCATATGCCTGTTATTTGACATTTTCATGACCATCAATGATGTCCATGAAATAATCAAATTTATGCCTTAATGGATAATGGTTGAGCTTAGTTTTAATGCCCACATGACCGTTAATGATGTCTGCATGCTTATCACACTGCTTGGTCATCCTTTTTGAAAGCTTGCATCTTGAGTTAGAAAAAACATGAAGGCACCAAAATTTTAGGAGACATTAAAGGCATGAAGAAAATCATTTCCATATAACTCCTTTTTTTTGAGATTATTTCTAAAAAAACTTATAAAAAATCAAAAGTGAACTGACCCATTCATTTATACATGACATCCAAAATGGCCTAATCTAGCTAGACTTGTGTTATGAACTTTGCTCGATCTCTGAAAGCTTGGATGATTTTATGAAGATTGGACCAACTTTTTAATGACCTCTAGCTCCTCAAAATACATGAAAAATACTAGGATCCTTCCCTCCTTAGACTACATGTCAAATGGTGGGTAGAGGATAATGGCCTAAACTAAAAGCTTTGGGTACAAGTGTTCTGAATAAATTGTTTGCATTTTGGCTTTATTCAGCTTTTTGGTCTTTAAGACTCCTATATTTGTTCAACCTTTGGGTCCTCTGCATTCTTATCTTTGACATTAATTATTGTAGGCCTTTTTTTAGCATCTATGCATTAGGACAATTTTTTTACAATAATTTGGTCAAGAGAATTATTCAAACATTTTGTCTGAAACAATTTCTTTGAAACATACTCTTTTAGGATTTCCTTTGTGAAAATTTCATTGGTATAATTATTTCAAACATTTTGTCTGAAACAATTTCCTTGAAGGATATATGGAATTAAACTTTTCCTCAAAGAAAAATAACTTGACATTTTTTTGGGACAATTGACTTTTGTTAGGCTTTTTGCATGGGAAAAATGCCTAAAGGAAAAAGACCTATGTAATCTTATTCTAAGTGTAAAACAAAAATACCAAGATCTAATAATACCATGCTAAAAAATAAAATGGACGATGGGCATTAGCTCAATAATGTAAATAAAATAAAAGGGATTAGGCTATTGGAAGTAAAAGCGGCCAAACATGAACTTTTTTGACTAAGATTTGGTCATGTTAATAAAATTGACCAAGCCTTAGTATAAAAAATACAACTAAGTCCACATCATATTAAAAAATTCCCACTTAAGATTTATTTTAAGTTAGGGAGTCTAGGCTAGGGAAATTGGAAATAAGGTTTCTCAAAGTGCATAGACATGAACTCATTTGGATTTTTGACAAACCAAAGGCACTTAAAAATTGGAATTGGGCAAGAAATACAATATTCATACTTGACAAGGGCCTAATTGATTTAGTACAATTTTGGGAACTAATATTGGCTCTCACTTGAGGATGCAAACCCATTGAAAGTGTGCAAAGAACACCAAAATGTAAGACTAGGTACCAATCCATTAGGTCAAAAAGTTAAGACAACATTTTACTAGCACACTTATGAAGGCTCAACAAAACATAACAAACTTAACAAAAATAGATTAGGAGGATCTGGAAATAAACACATGATAGAAAAATAAAATGAAACTTTACAAACAAGGTTTGAAGCAAAGGGGAAACAAAATAATATAAGGACAAAGATATAAAATGCTATACAATGTGTACATAGTTGCAAACAAACTCAATCAAGGAAGTGTTTTAAATGCCTGCCATTAACTAGCAACTTTAGTATTTCACCATCCATGTCTCTCAAGAAGAAAGTATGTTCCCCAATCTGATAGTCAATGGAATAAGGACCCATCTAAAAGGCATCAAATTTTCCATTATTTCCTTTCTCTTCATGCCTATTATCTCAAAATAGAACTATATCACCTACTTTAAAGGTTTGTGGAGTGAGCATCCTATCAAATAATTTATTCAAATTTTCCTTGAACTTGAGGTGTTTTTCATGATCTTGTTTTTGAATTTAATCAAGCTCATTAATCTATTTCATCTTACTTTCATAATGGTTAATCTACTTGTAGACACCTAAATCTGGCCATCGATAACCTCCAATCTAACATTTAGCCAATTTCCAACCAAAATGTACAATTAGGCCTAAATACATTAAAACATATTAAATGAGTTAAAACTCACATATTCAAATTCCAATTTTGGCTAGGGTATCCCTAAATGGAGTAATGTAATTTATGGACAAGTTAACTTTAATTAGATCATTTTGAGTCAAAATACCACATTTTGCACGTAGGTGCTCTAGATTGCTCTTTCCTATCAAATCTCTTGAACAAGATGTGTGTCTTTGTTATTTTTTTGGGTAAAATCCTAAATTGGAATATTGATCCAATGGATCTAACATCATCTTCCAATTCTAATCCAATCAAATTTTAGACCAATAATAAGGCATTTTTATCAATTTGAGTAATTTGTGCACAAAGTGCTTAATCATGCTTAAGAGCTAATTAATCAAAATTAGAGACTAATCAAAAATTCCATGGAAACTTTTTGAATATTTGTTTTTTAAAATTAATTATTGAATATATGCATCATCAAGTGACACCATTTCTTGGGAAGACATCCCTAGGCCATAAATGCCACAAATATCATGATTCATGCCCTCCACGCCTCATTAATGACTTCCATGATGCCCTCCATGCCTCTTAATATCCCCTTATTCTAATTTCATGATGAGAATAATGATAAAATTAATTTAAAAAATTGAATTAATCCTCAACCACACATCTCAATCTCAAGATGGATGGTTCAAGTTGATTCTAGACATTCTCAAAAATCTATAAATGGAGAGGCCATGAACATCATTTCTAACACATGATTATGCAAAGTTATAATGAAAAATTATTAAAAAGCTTCAATAAATTAGTGTTAGCATGTCAAAGGTTACAAGGAGAGATGGAGGTAACCAAGCTTCCATTGATGGGGACTTCATGAGCACAAACTAAGGAAGCCACTACAACAAGCATTTTGGAGCATCCAAGAAGGTAATAGAGTATTTATTTTGCATTTTAGTTGTGTTTTTTATTTATCTTTGTTAACTAAGCTCTCCCTAGTGTCTATTTCTAGAGATGTTATGCTAGTTAGTGTGTTTCTTTCATTTTGAAACTAACATGATACTAACCATCCTCTCTTGAGTCAAATTTTTAGATCACACTGCTCATCTTCCTCTAGTTGTTACATGAGGTAATAGGTGGGAAATGTAAATTCATAGGCATAATTACATGAGATCCATAAACAAACTCAAAAGGGATTATTCATGTGACTCTCATTGATGTGATATTATCAGCCCAAAAATAAAATGTCAACTATTCACCCCAATTCTTCTTATTTTCTTAAAATGTTCATCTGATAATCTTGAACAAGTTCTTTTTACTAGATTCTACTTGTCTATTCACCTTAGGGTTGTAATTAGAAGCACAAGAAACTCAATCATATATTCTTTACATAATAACACTAAAGGTTTGGATTTGAATCTCATGGCATTGTCTATAATAACCTTGATAGGCACACCAAATCTACAAATAATCTAATTTAATAGAAAACCCATAACTACCTAGTGTGTAGCCTTTTTTGTAAGGAATACTTCAATCCATTTCATGAAGTAATCAGTTGCAACTAGCATCCACCTATGTCCAATGCTTGATGAATCAATAATTTCTTTAATGATATCCATTCTCAATTATCTGAATGGGACTTTAATCATCTTAGGATACAAGGGAAGAGAACCTAAAGCTTTCATCCTCCTAACAAAGCAATGACATTTTTCACACTTTCTAACTGTCTGAGTAGTATCCCTGAATAATGATGGCCACCAATAGCCAGTTCTATGAATTTTAGGAGCTATAACCTTAGGCACAAAATAACCACCATATACTCCACTATGGAAGTCTTCAATCAAGTCATCATTTTATTCTTCTAGCATGCATCTTAGGAGAATCCCATCTAGTTTCTTCCATGCTAGTCCATTCTTAGTTAAGTAGTATCTTTGGGAAATAAACTTGAGAGTTCTTTGATTCTTGTCCAAGTCAAGGGGATAATTCAGATTTTACAAGTAATAAACAATATCTCTATACCATGGATATATGTTAAATTGACTTAACTAATCATAAACATTAAAAATAACAGTGTTTACCATATCATCTTGCAAATTGGTCTCAGCCATAACCTTATCTACACCCATCTCTCTTACTAGCTTGGTGGTTTGAATATACATATCATACTCTTGTAACTTTTTGACATACTTAGATCTCTTGCTAGATACTTTAATTTGAATCAAGATACCCTTTACCATAGTATGCAGGATAAAGTAAACAATCTTTAAAATCATAATATAAGGCATAAATGTCTTAACAAATTTCAAGATAGAAAAATGTTATTTTTCTATAATGGTGTGATTTAGTTCAAGACCTTGCATAGCTTTGCTAAAGAAAGATATGGACTAGTCATTACCTTCTTCATTCTTTTACAATAGGATAACAAAAACAATATTATATGATGCAAAATAAAATATCAAAAACAACTTTACATAATCAGGGATAACTAATATAAGAATAGACTTTAAATATCATTTTATGTCATTAAATTATGGTATGGCCTTTTCCTCCCAATTGATTATTTGGTCCTTCAACATGGAAGTAATAGGTAGAGTGATCTCTATAAAATTGGACACAAACCTCCTTAAAAAGTTAATTTATCCAAAGAAAGATTGAATTCCTTTCTTGGAATATGGGATAAGCACTGTGTCAATGGCTTTGACCCTTTTAGGGTTAATCATGACACTATCCTTGGACACTATATATCCCAATAATTTGGTATTTTTTACTTCGAAGTGGCATTTTTAAAGATTAATCAAAATGCCAAACTACTTGCATCTAATCAATGCCTTTTCCTAATGCTCCAAATGTTCTTCTGTAGTCTTGGAGTACATAGTAATGTCATCCTGATACACAAAAATGAATTGGTTAACTATCCCTAACAAATCAATGTCCATAGCTCACTAGAATATTTCACCAACATTCATCAACCTAAAATGCATCCTCATATATACATACATGCCCCAAGGCATAGTGAATGTAGTCTTAGATCTCTTAGTTTCATTCACCATAACTTGGTTGTACCTTAAGGAGCCATCTAATGTGGACAACATCTCTAATCTAGTAACACTTTATAATAAATTCTCCATATTGGGTAGGGGATAATTATCTTTTAAATAAAGATTGTTCAAAATTTGGAAATCCACACACAAGTGGATGTCACCATTATTCTTTTTATAGGGATTAAATTTGTGACCCATGATTAATATTTGATTGGTTAAATGATTCCACCATCCCTTAGATTATTTAACTCATCGTGCATCTTAGTGGCCAAGATAGGGTTAATAGGTCTATGATTTTACCTAAAAGTCCTGCTATCATGCTTTAATGGGATGATGTAATGGAACATGTCTTCCCTATAAAATTTCAACTCAGAACAAAACCATGCTAAAAAATCCTAGTACTTCCTTAATAGTTCCTACTCGACTACAATTATGTGAGTACCCAGCCAAACCTTCCTTAGATTCTCATGAGAACCCAAGTTTCACTAAGTCATGTCTTTTGAAATAAATGAGCCTTATGACTTGATTCTATTTTCTCTATCAAAAGATGCTTCTAAACTTACCAAACCCCTAGGGAGCATGTTTGTCTTTAGCTGAATGATGTCCTTCCCAAACAAGGTCTCATTTCCATCACAAACCTAAACCATAGATTCCAAATCTATGAATTGATCATGAATCTCAGCTTCCCAGTTCAAAAACATTTTAAGCTATTCATCATCATTAGACACCTACCAATGATAAACATTATCTAGTATTTAAGGCCTGACAAACACCTCCACTTGTTACTGATAATGAAGGCTCATATTTTTAATATCAAATTGAGCACCCAACCCTACAAGTCGATCAAATTCTTCATTAAAATTTCTATCATGATAACAAATGTTGAATGCATCAAAGAATTCAACCAAATCCCAAACAACATTCCAATATCATTTCAACATTTTATGTTTAGTGGCCTAAGCACTACAAACTTGCTTAACCACTAACTCATAATCACCCTTGATAATTAACCTTGTAATTCAATATTCATGGGCAATCCTTAAACTAAACAAGAATGCCTCATACTGAGTAGTATTGTTAGTGCACTCAAAGGATAGATGAAAGAAAACATGTAATATTTACAATTAGGGGCATAAAATACAACCCCAGTTCCATTTCCAGCATTAGAGTAAGCCCAAACAAAACACATCTTCCAAATTGCACCTTCTTTATCAATTTCAACATCAAGAATAACAATATGTTCACTAGTATCAACATTACCAACAATGTTTCCCAATTCAACATCTATGTATAATAATTCATTTAGAGCACGTTTAGGATCTTCAATTACATGTAACATCTTCATATCTCTATAAAATTTTACCATATTACCCTACAATGGAATGGTAGCATAGGAAAGGTCTATTTTTACACTTCTACCCATGTTATCAACCTATTTTTTTAACAATAGAATCCCCCACTTAGGTGGGTAGTCTACAACTACCATGTCCATATTCAAATATTTACTTGAATTCAGTACCAACTATACTAATAACCCCTTGACTTTTCCAACAACTAGAACCTCTCATGAGTCCATGGCATAAAATTTGCCCAAGGCAATTGTAATCTTCACTTTGAACTCATTTAGGACACCTAAAGGCATCACATAGCAAGAAGCACTAGAATCAAACATGTAATTATGAACAATCAAACAATTGATCAATAGTGTTGTATAAATTGGATCCACATTTTACTGACTCTCTATAACTACAGTCCCCAAATAGACCTCTGGAGTGGGTTCAACAATCTCTTCTAATTCTTCATCACTTTTTGGAGGTGCTTGGGGTAGATCAATCTCATTTACAACTGACTTCTCACCAAAATATAAATATTCAAATTACCTCTTCTTATTTTCAAGTAGTATTAACAATTCAACAAGTATCACAATGATTTTTAGTTGGCTCAACACTTGGACCATATCACATATGCTATACTAAGGAAGATGAGTATTTGGTAGAATGGAAATAACACCTTCAACTACAATATAGTCACTTATGGTTTGAAGAGGATTAAGCTAGGATGGATTAACATTCCTATCACCAAAATTTAAAGGTTGATTTATATTAACGTCATTAGCAACCTTAGGGATGCTAGAGAACATGGGTACCCTATTCTTGGTTAGAGTACCTGTAGGCTTAGTAAATTGGGAAATGGGTATAGGTTTGGAAATTTTAGGGACTACTATATTTTTATTTGATTCCTTACTTGTATCCCCTACCTTTGGATTTGTATGGGTAGTGTATTTAAGAGCAATTTCCTGATATTTACTTCTCAAGTGATATTCTTTCTCTTGAGTAATTATTTCATTAATGAGTAACTCCCTATCCTCAACTAAAAAATTTCCCACATCACATTTTTTAATCATCATAGAATATAAGAAATTGAAATCATGAATAAGCAATTCATATGATTTTACCATATTAATGTCATACAAAAATTTAGGAGTAGGGATATTCAACTTCTTAACTGCACTCCAAAATTGATCACCAATAATAACACTCAGTAATTCCATGGAGGCAGTCATCTCACTTTGGGGGCTTTAATAATTGAACATCAAAATCTCATCATTAGATAATGCAAACTTGAGTTCAGCTACATCTTCATCAATTAGTTCAACTATATCACATGGGGGATGTGGGAGGAAGCACTTGTCACACCACTCAATATCAATGTCATAATTTGTAGCATTTGCCTTGGCATTCAATGGATCAAACACTTTTTTTAACCCCTCTTTTCTAGTTTCTATCCATCCTTTCTTCTCCTAAAAGCCTGTTATATCTATCATTATCTAGATGGTGGAAAGTAGGCATTCCTTGTTCTTTATTTAGATTTCAAGCCTGATCTTGAGTATTAGACACATGGGGGATCCCTTTTTCAGCCCTAACCAACTTATATGACATTTTAATGATAGTATATGCTAAGGTTTTAATAGTCTCCTGGAGGTTGGTTATCTTTATGGACTGTGCCTTTTTTGAATTGACCAATTTCACATCAACCTACTTATTCATGGGATTTCACATAGCCCTTATGTTATTTTCAATTTGGATAGCCATATTGAATGCCAACCACAAGGTTGTGGGAACCTTATGCCTCAATTAGTATGTAGCCTTCTTATCAAAGGCATCATGATACTTTATCAAGCATGTTGTATCATTGGGCCTGATGTTTTGGGTAGTTACATTAGTCTTATTGAACCATGTATTGAAGTCCTAAACACACTTATTAGGGTTCTTCTTGATGTTTTTAAATTCAACCAAAAGGAACCCTAAATCAAATCTATCACCATATTAAATTAAAAACATATTCTTCATTTATTCCCATGAATACATACATCTATGGGGAAGAGAGCTGAACCATTCAAACGCATCTTCCCTTATCATATGAACAAATAAATTAATACACAGATCCTCATGCTCAACCTAATAATCTTCAATAATATTGTGAAAATCCCTTAGGCACTGATCACCACTCACTACAATGTTCCCTTGAAACTTTGTGATCCAAAACTCAAGGTTTTTGGTTGAAAGATATTTCAAGAACACAAAAATAACACAATTATCATAATAATGCTATCTCTGGGAAGAGATGTCTTATTGCTCACAAGATTGTAGATTCAAATATATGTTTATCTCTAAGAAGAGATGCCTGATCCCCTTCTTGGGATACATCTTTATTTATACATATTTTGAAGGTAGGAAGAGGATGTGGAAGGTCACCAGTCTCAAGGGAGATGAAGTGGTTCAACTTCCAAACACAAAATTCAAGAAATTACTATTTTTAGAAACATTATATTTTTTGATAGCACTGTTAAAATTGAAATTTTAGCCACTTCTATTATGTTTTCAAGGGTCAAAACCCACCAATAATATATCTATGACATCTCATCACATTCTCCTTGTTTTTATCTTTTTGATGCTTCAAATGGGGAGTCAAATAGAGCTATGGTTCAAAAGTTATGGCTCCCAAATATTTTGCTACCAATTGAGGTAGAATCATCACCTAAAGTGTTGCTTAGATCACTTTGGAAGGAATTTCCTTACTTGATTCAAGACATCACTAGGATAACCTTCCATGTCAACAAAATTTATAGGTCTAAATCTAAGAACGTGGAATGTAGGATGCTCATTCTCATCTGGGTCCCTATGACTCATGATTGGTTCAATGAGACCTTTAAGAAATAATGGTGAAGTGATATGAGGGGGTGAATGAGGTGGGATTTATGGTTCACACCTAGAAGGGAATTTATTTGGTTGAGAAGGGGTTAGCTAATAAACTAGACTACAAGTTTTAGAGTCAGTGGAAGAGCTATGATAGTCCTCAATGATGGGGATCTCAACAAGATGTTCAAGATTATCAGGATCTTGACAACCCCTAGTAGCTAATTCTTTCCCTTCAATAGGCTTCCAAACTTGAATCCCTCTTATTTGAAGAATACCAAAAGGAGAGACAAGTTTCTTAGATAGGTCAACTTTGAAGGATGATCTCAGTCTTTACAGCTTTGAAAAAAAGAAAATACTCAAAGTTGAAGGTAAATAAAGATATTCAAACTAGGTACTAATTTTCATTACATGAGATGTTAAAATGGAGTCACCACTAGAATCATAATTCTAGAATATGATAGTTGACAAACTATTGTGATACATGCTAAAATTAAACTTGATGAATCTTAATGAGATAGAAAACAAAGACACTATAATTTTTTAAATAATGTTCAAAAGGGACAAAACACATTTCTACATGCAATATTATAATTTATTTGCAATAAACTTAGCAAAAGTCAAATTATCAAACCTTAAAACTTCCTATCATGTCCCCAATGGAGTGGTGTGATGTTGACAACCAAGATAGTCAAATCAGTGTAGTAACAATAGAGAACATCACAAGATGAAATACTTATGGATCTTTGCAAGAGTCATCGCTAACACATAAGCAACTAGGATTTTAGTTTAATCCTTGACAATGGCACCACTTGAATGTTGGTTCCCAATATTAAAACTCTCTACTCTGGCCTTGGACACTTGAATAAAATGGCAAAAAATAATGAAAAACCCTCTAGTATGTTATTATAGTTAGGGAAGGGTTGGGCATAAAAAATAGACTATATTGAGAAAATGATTGAGAATCATTGACAAAGGGTATGGTCAATTCCCTAATACTTTTAGCTCTACCTAAACTAGGATAAGAGGACCTAAGGGGTAGCTTTCTCACATGGATAGATAATGAATTTCAACCTCCATGGGGATTATTATCATAAAGAGACACAGATGTGACCGGGGCATAACCAAACTGACACACTCCACCTGGTAAGGGTTGTCATAAGGAATTCATAAATACACTAGGTTACATTAAAGCTACTATATACATATATATACATTCTAAATAATCTTCAAGATATAAGTTGAATACATAGCTTTAGCACTAGTATTCAAGGCATAAAATTCAAATACATGTTAGCTAAACAATATCTTATGCATTTTTAAGGTAAATAATACTCATAATATGCAATGGGTATATTATTTATAGGGTGGGATCAGATAGGATAGTTAGATGATTATATAAAAATGGAATGTGGAATGTTGGTGGCTTGTTCAAATAGTAGGATCTCTTTCAATGGTCATGACATTATCCTTATCAAAATATGTAGAAAAGACTCAAATATGAGCTAATGGGAAATACCAAATGGTCCATAAAAACCTAGAGCATACACTACAACTAAAATTTTAATAAATTTTTTCCTATCAAATCTGTAGATGTAGGGTGACTTAAAAGGTCATTCAATAACACATTTTCAAAGTTAGACTACAAAAACGGATTTACAACATAGATCTATGCTCAAGATGAGAATTGTTAGTTAGAATAAGCCTAAATATCTTATAAATAGGACTTGTAAGACATATTACTACACTTGATCAATAAGAAAGAGCAAAAACCCACATGCATATTCATTAGTCTTGAAAAAAAAATTTACACACATCAATTGTTAAAAATGCTACCAAGGGAATAAGCATGGTGAGTTTGTTATTTTGACAAGGGATACCTATAAACACGCTCTTAAACCTTGCTAATGGTTTTACAACTATAACCACATTAGCAAGAGAGACAAGATCTACACATAATAATTGATCCCAAAAACTATTGCATAACATGCTCTTAGAGAAAATGGACACCTAAAATAATGACCAAAAACCACCATAGAATAGAGGGAATACTCCTATTTATATATTTTCAAATCTAGGATTGTGGGTCACAACTTTCAAAATTTCAAAACAAACTTTTATGTCTACTAAGATGCTTCTAGTTGGAACATACCCTTTACCATGCCTGAGATGTTCATCCATTTAGAAGAAAAATCATTATTCTAACTGCCTGTATAAGGAATGATGAATATTTGGAGAATGTCATTTGATCTTTTGGCTAAGAACACATTTCACATGAGCTGGAAGGAGGATATTCCTTTGAGGAGCCAAACAAATTTTGTTATTGTGTGTAACTACCTAGAGATGTTTTTATGTTAATTTATGGTTAATTTGGAATCTTATGGACAACTATCCTTCCTTCGGGTATGCCATGGAACAACTTGCTCTTGTAATGATGACTGGAAAATATTCTCAATTCATGGATACTAGAAGATCTTCTTGGGAGTGGTCTATAGTGATATTGAAAACCTATAAGATCTTTCCCATGGAGGAGCTTGGATAAACAAAGTAGATGAAAAATGCCAAACTTAGGCTAAAATAGATTTTTTACCCTTTTAGCTCTAATCTGCTTATTCACATATTTGACCCTTTTGCACTTTTATCCCTTTAAATACATTTTTCATTTTTTTAAAATTTTCTTTTCAATGCATAAATTAATTATTCCCACGATTGATATATTGGGAAAATTTTTGCCCCACTTGCACATCTGTGAATTTCCAAGTTGCAACTAACACTTATAGTCCCCTTAGGAACCTTCCCTAGGGAGGTCTTTGAATAAGCACATGATGGGTTAGTAAATCCACATTGGACTTAATATATTGAACACATAATTATAACCCTTTGAAGACTCCCTATCATAAAGGCTTTACCTGAGATTTGCATATAGGTTATTAATTATATGAACATAAGGCTTTTTGTACTCTATACATGCTACAAGCATGTAATATATTTATACAAAAATCAAAAATGGGATTTATGCAATTCCAAATCATTAGGGTAACACTTTAGAACCAATATTTGACATATTTGAAAACCAACTCTCTACCCTAACTTTATACTTTATTAAAAGTTCCATTATCTCCTTACTATGGAAATCCAACGACATCATAAATTTTTGACCTATGTGCTATTCAAAACATCCTTGGGGACTACATTATGAGCCTATGGATAAGCAACCTATGGCTGTAAAAGTGCCTTTAAACTTCCTATAAAAATCCCATGGTTCATTTGAAAATTTCCTAATCAATCTACTTATCACTGGTGAAAGATTTATGAACTGCTATGCATAGGACCTTTTGATATGATGTGTATGCCCCTGGCATTTTCCATGTCATGTTGTTCCTTATTTTAAAATGTGACATTTGTTTCCCATCAGACATCTATTACTTTCTTATAGGTTTTGATCCCTTTGATGAGTTAGCTCTCAATCATGTCATCAATCTATGTGCATGGATCAATGTGGACCATCGATCTCATTTGTCATGGATCAAACACCACTGACTATCCACTATGGATTAAATTTGATATTCTACATGCCTATCATTAGATGCACACTTGAACATATTTTATAGACATGTTACTACAAAATTTAATCCCATATAGATAATCATCAAGCTTAATTTTTACATTTATATGCTTATCATTTGATGTTTGTGTGATCGTTAATGAAGTCCACATGACCATCAAATTTAAGCCCCTAATAGATAGCTACCATTGCTAAAATTTGGCATACATATGCTCATCGTTTGATGTTTATATGAATGTCGATGATGTCCATGTGACCATCAAACTTAATACCTAATAGATAATGGTTGAGCTTAATTTTGACATCTATGTGACCATCAATGATGTCTATGTGGCCATCACACTACTTGTTCATCCTTTTTGAAAGCTTGAATCTTGAGTTAGAAAAACATGAAGGCACCAAACATGAAAGAGATATCCAAGGCATGAATAACATCATTTCCATATAACTCCTTTGGTTTGAGATGATTTATGAATAAACTAATAAAAACTCAAAAGTGGACTGACCCATTTGTTTATACATGATGTGTAAAATGGCTTGGTCTAGCTAAACTTTTATAAACTTTGCTCGATCTTTAGAAGCTCTGATGATTTTTTAAAGCTCAGAACATGTTGTTTATGACCTCAATCTACTCAAACTACATGAAACGTGTTAGGATATTCTCTCCTTGGAATGCATGTTGAATGGTGGGTAGAGGACAATGGCTTGAATCAAAATATCTAGGTACAAATGCTCCAAACAAACTCTCTACATTTTGTCTCTATTTGGACTTTTGGTCTTTGGGACTCATGTCTTCATTCAGACCTTATGTCCTCAACATTCCTATCTTTGGCATCAATTATTGTGGGCCTTTTATTTTTGGCATCTCTATGTTGGGATAATTATTTTGAAATAATTTGGTTGGGAGAATTGTTTCAGACATTTTGTATAAAACAAGTTATTTGAAACATACTCTTTTACGATTCACTTTATGAACATTTCACTAGGATAATTGTTTCAAACATTTTGTCCAAAATAATTTCCCTAAAGTATATATGGGCTTAACATTTTCCCTGAAGAAAAATAACTTGACATTTTTCTAGGATAATTGAATTATATCTAGATTTTTACACAAGCAAAATGTTTGAAGGAAAAAGACCTATAGACTTTTACGCTAAGTGTAAAATAAAAGGACTAAGATTTACTCAAACCATGCTAACAAATGAAGTGTACCATGAGTATTATCCAAACCATGTAAATAGACTAAAAGGGACCATGCTACAGGAAGTAAAAGGGGCCAAACATGAACCTTTTTTACTAAGGTTTGGTCATGTTAATAAACATGACCAAGCCTTACTATGAAAATACAACTAAGTCTACATCATATTAACACATTCTTGACTAATATTGATTTTAAGTCATGGGGTCTAGGCTAGGGAAATTTGAATGATGGTTTCTTAAAATCTCTCAAGAAGAAATTATGCTCCCCAATCTAAAAGGTAATGGAATAGGGACCCATACACAAGGCATAAAAATTTACATGCTTTCCTTTCTCTTCCTTCTTGTTATCCCAAAGTAGAACTAGATCATCTACTTGGAAGGTTCATGGAGTGACATTCCTATCGAATATTTTATTCAAATTTTCATTTAAATTGATGTGTCTTTCATGAGTTTGTCTTCAAATTTCATCGAGATCAATAATATGGTTCATCTTACTTTTGTAGTTTTTGATATGGTCATCTTCCTCTAGTTGTTACATGAACTGGTAGGTGGGAAACTATAAATTCATAGGAAGAACTGCATGAGTTCCATAAACAAGCTCAAAAGGGATTCTACCTATGGATATCTTGGGGATGATCTTGTTATCTCAAAAATCAAACCTTTGTTCTTCACCCCACTTCTTATTTTCTTCCAATATTCATTTGATGATCTTTATCAAGTTCTTGTAACTAGATTTTGCTTACCCATTCTCTTGAGGGTTGTAATTGGAAGTGTAGGTCAACTAAATCCTATATTATTTGCATAATTCCACTAAAGGTTTGTATTTAAATATCATTATATCATCTACAATAACATTTATAGGAACACCAAATCTACAAATAATCTAATTTAATAGAAAATCTATGAGGTATCTTTGTAGGGACTGCTTCAGCCCATTTCATGAAGTAATAATTTAGAACTAGTATCCACCTATGTTTAGTTCTTGAAAAATCAATAATTTATGCAATGATATCCATTCCCCATTGTATGAATGGGCCTTAAATAATCATAGGTGAAAGGGAAGAAAACCTAAAACTTTCATCCTCCTAGTAAAGCACTGAAATTTCTTGTAATTTTTGACTATCTAAGAAACATCCTTTAACAATGATGACCACCAATAACCATCTCTTAGAATTTTATGAGATATAACATTTAGGACAAAATTTCAACCACATCCTCCACTATATAAGTCTTCAATTAGGTTATTAGTTTTTTCTTTTAGCATGCATCTTAAGAGAACCCCATCAAGACTCTTCCATGCTAGTCCATTCTCAATCAAGAGGTATCTTTGAGAAATAAGCTTGAGAGTTATTATTTGATTCTTATCCAAGTTAAGGGGATAATTCGAAAATTTCAAGTATTAAATAATATATCTATACCATGGAGATATGTTAAACTGACTTAATGAATCATCTACATTAAATAAAGTAGAGTTTACCTCAACAGCTTGCAAATTGATCTCAGCCATAAGCTTAGTTAGACCCATCCCTATTACTAACTTGGTGGTTTTAATATCCATATCATACTCTTGTAACTTGTTGACCCACCTAAATCTATTGGTAGATACTTTATTTTGTGTTAGGTCATCCTTCACCATGGTATGTAAGACATAGGAAAAAATCTTTGAACTCAAAATATAAGGCCTGAATGTCTTAACATATTTCAAGATAGTAAAAGCTTGTTTTTACATAATGGTGTAATTAAATTCAAGGTCTTGCATAAATTTTATAAATAAATCTATGATCTACTCATGAACTTCTTCATTCTTTTACAACATGACATCAGTAATAGTATTATATGATGCAAAAGATAATATCTAGAATGACTTTGTGTAATAAGTGTTGGCCAATATAGGAGAAAAATTTAGTGCTCTTTTGATGTCATTGAATGCTTACATGAATTTTACCTACCATTTGAGAATTTATTCCCTATTCAACATAGAAGTAATAGGAAGAGTGATCTCTAAAAAATTGGACACAAACCTCCTTACAAAGCTAATTTGTCCAAAGAAAGATTGAATTCCTTTCTTGGACTGTGTAATAGGCAAATTGTCAATAGCTCCAACCCTTTTAGTATCAATCATGACACCATACTTGGTCACTATATGTAAAATCAACTTTCCTTTTATATTACAAATTGAAATTTATTATGATTAAGCAAAATAGCAACTACCTGCATCTAATCAACACCATTTCTAGATGTTCAAGATGTTCTTCTCTAGTCTTGGATTAAATAGTAATGTCATCTTGGTACATAACAATGAACTAGTTAATTATCCCTATAAAATCAATGTCCATAGCTCATTAGAACATTGTACCAGCATTCATCAACCTGAAAGGCATCCTCATATATACATACATGCCCCAAGGCATAGTGAATGCAATCTTGGATCTCTCATATTCCTTCACCATAACCTAGTTGTACCATGAGATGCCATCTAATGTGGATAACATCTATTATCTATTAAAACTTTGTAGTAGGTTATCCATATTGGGTACGGGATAATTATATTTTAAATAATCCTTGTTCAAATTTTGGAAATCTACACACAAGCAGATGTCACTATTCTTCTTTCTTATAGGGACTAAATTTGCAACCCATGATAAATACGTAATGGGCTAAATGATTCCACCATCCATTAGCTTCTTTAACTCATCCCACATCTGAGTAGCCAAGATGGATTTAATAAGTCTCTATTTCTATTTTATAGGCTTGTTTTCAAGCTATAATGAGATGATGTGATGGAACTAGAATTTCTTATATGCTTTTAGTTCAAAATAAGACCATGCTAGATAATTTTTCTACTTCCTTAATAGCTTCATGTAAGTTTTATTCTTAGTTTCACTTAGGTGAGTACCCAACCAAACCTTCCTTGGATTCTCATGATGTCCCAAGTTTCACTTAGTCACATCTTTTGAAATACATGAGTCTCTCTAATTGATTCTATCTGCTCCATCAAAATATGCTTCTAAAATTACCAAACCCCTAGTGAGAATGTTTTTCTTCAACTAAATAATGTCCTTCCAAAACTAGGTCTCTTTTCCATCACAAACCTAAATTATAGAATCTAAATCTTTGAGTTGATTATGGAACTAAACTTCACAATTCATAAACCTTTTAATCCATTCATCATCATCAAACACCTACCAATGATAAACATTATCTGGGACTAAAGGCCTAAGAATCACCTCCACTTGATATTAATAATAAAGGCTCATATTTGTAATATCAAATTGAGAACCCAACCCTGCAAGTCTTTCAACATCTTCATTAAAAAATTTATCATGATAAAAAATGTTTAATGCATCAAATAGTTCAATAAAATCCCAAACAACATTATGATATTATTTTAACCATTTATGTTTGGTGGTGTAAGCACTATGGACTTGATTAACCAATAACTTAGAATCACCCTTGATAATCAAACTTTTAATTCCATATTCATGGGCAATCCGTAAGCCAAGCATGAGTGCCTCATACTCAATATTACTATTAGTTCACTCAAAGGACAATTGAAAAGAAAACATGAAACATTTACCATTAGGGGAATATAAGACAATCCCATCTCCATTTCCAAGATTGGAGCAAGCCCCATCAAAACACATCTTCTAAATTGCACCTTTTTTGTCAAGCTTAACATCAATAACAATAGGTTGTTCACTAGTATCAATAGTCCTATAAAGTTTTAAAATTAAACATTTGTGTATAATACTTCATTCACAGCATGTTTAGGATCTTCAATTACATGCAACATCTTTCATCTCTTTATAAATATTGACCATCTTACCCTCAAACATAATGGTGGTGTAGGAAAGGTCCATCTGTATACTTCTACCCATGCTAGTAACCCATTGTTAAGACAAAAACCTCCCCTACTTAGGTGGGTATTCTACAACTACCACATCCATATTCAATTACTTACCTAGATGTACTACCAATTATAATACCATCCCCTTGACTTGTCCAACAACTGATACCTTTCATGAGTCCATAGTGTAACATTTGGCAAAGGTAGATGTAATATTCACCTTGAGCTCATTTAGGACACCCAAATGCATCACATTGGAAGAATCATTAAAATCAAGCATATAATTATGAATAATCATACCATTGATTAATAGGGTTGTATAAAATTGATCCACATTCAATTGACACTCTACAAGTGTAGTCCCCAAATAGACCTATGAAATAGGTTCAACAATCTCTTATGATTCTTCATCACTTTTTGGAGGTAATTAGGGTAGATCAATCTCATTTATAGTTGACTTCTCATCAAACTCTAAATATTCAAATTGCCTCTTCCTATCTTAAGGTATTCTTAACAATTCAACAAGTGACACAGTGATTTTGAATTGGCTCAACATTTGGGCCATATAACATATGTTATACCAAGGAAGAAGAGTATTCAAGTTTATATCTATCCTTTCTAATCATGCAGGCCTCTTCCCTTTATCATTATGTTGATGATGGAAAGTAGGCCTTCCTTGTGCTTGATTCAGATTTGGATCCCAATTTGAATTATTAGACATATGAGGGATCCCCTTTTCATCTTTAGCCAACTTATATGACATTTCTTTGAAAATAGAGGCCAAAGTTTTAACGGTCTCCTCAAAGCTGGCTATCTTTGTGGACTATGTCTTTTTTGGATTGACTATTTTCACATCAGCCTACTTGTTCATGGGATTTCCCAAAACCTTTATGTTTTATTTTTTCAATATTAATATCCATATTGAGTGCCAACTATATGCTAATGAGAGCCTTCTCCCTCAAGTATTATGTATCCTTTTTTTCAAAGGTATCATGATATTTTATCAACCATGTTCATTAACTGGTCCTAATTTTTTTGGGTAGTTGTATAATAGTCTTGTTAAACCATGTATTGAAGTTCTAAACAAATTTATTGGGGTTTTTGATGTTTTCAAATTTAGTTAAAACTAACCTTGAATAAATTATATAACCATATTTAATTTTGAAAACATTCCTCATTTCTTCTCATGAATAAATACATCTATAGGGAAAAGACTTTAACCATTCACAAGCTTCTTCCTCTAGTGTGTGCATAAAAAAATTAATGCAGACATGTTCATTCTTGACCTCATAATATTCAATAATATTTTGAAAATCACTCATGTATTGATCATCACTCATTGTATTGTCCCCTTAGAGTTTTGGAAGACATTTCCTTACTTCATTCAGGACCTCACTAGGATAACCTTCCATGTCAACAAAATTGATAGGTCTAAATCTAGGAACATGGAATGTAGGATGCTCATTCTCATCCAGGTTCTTATGCCTCATGATTGTTTGAATGGGAGCTTCAAGAAGTAATAGAAAAGTGATATGAGCGGGTGAATGATGTGGGATTTATGGTTCACACCTCATAGGGGATTCAACTAGTTGAGAAGGAGTTGGACAATAAACTAAACTATAAGTTTTATATTTAGTAGAAGAGATATGATATTCCTCAATGATGGGAATCTTAAAAAGATGTTTAAGATTATACGTATCTTGACAACCCATAGTTATTGAGCTTTGCCCTTTAACAAGCTTCCAAACTTGTCTCCCTTTTCTTTGAGGAATACCTAACGGAGATACACATTTATTAGGTGGGTCACCTTTTAAGGGTCATCCCAATCCTTACATATTTTAAAACAATAAAATACTTAAATATGAAGGTTAATAAAGATATTTAAAATAGGCACTTATCTTCCTAAAACTAGATGATAAAATGGAGTCACCACTAGAATCAGAATTCTAGAATATGATAGTTGACAAACTATTGTGATACATGCTAAAATTAAAATTGATGAAGCTTATTGAGATAGAAACAAATGACACTATAATTTTTTTAATAATGATCAAAAGGGACAAAACACCTTTCAACATGCAATGTTAGTATCTCTTTGTAATAAACTCAATAGAAGTCAAATTGTCAAACCTTAAAACTTCTTGACATGTCCTCATAAGAGTGTTGTGATGTTGACAACCAAGATAGTCAAATTAGTGTAGTAACAATAGTTAACTACACAAGATGAAATACTTATGTCTCTCTACAAGAGTCCCTAATAACACACATGTAACTAGGATTTTATTTTAATCTCAGTAATGGTGCCAATTAAGTGTTGGTTCCTAGTTTTACACCTCTCTACTATGGCCTTACACACTTGAAGTAAATGGAAAAAAATGATGAGAAACCCTTTAGTATGTTGTTATATCCAAGGAAGGGTTGGGCATCAAAAATAGATCAAATTGACAAAATGAGTAAGAATCACTGACAAAGAGTATGGTTATCTCCTTGCTACTTCTAGATCTACCTAAACCAAGGTGAGAGACCTAAGAGGTATCTTGATCACATGGAGAGATTATGATTTTCAATCTCCTTGGATTTTATCGGCATGAAGAGACATAAATGTGACAAGGACTCAACCAAACTTGCACACCCCATTCGAGAAGGGATGTCACAAGAAATGCATAAATGCACTAGGTCACATTTAAGATACTGAAGATAGATATGTATATGACTGTAACTTTCAATCTAAAGAATCATCAAGATATAAGTTAAACAAAAAGCTACAACACTAGTTCTCAAGTCACAAAATGCAAATACATGTTAGGTAAGAAATATCTTATGCATTTTTAGGGCAAATAATAGTCATAATATGCAAAGGGTGTATTATTTTTAGGATGGGATGATTGTTAGATGATAATATAAAAATGGAAGGTGGAATGTTGGTGGTGTGTTGAAATAGCAGGGTCTCTTACAATGTTCATGACATTATCCTTAGCAAAAGATGTAGAAAAGACACAAGCATAAGCTAATGGGAAAAACCAAATGGTCCTTGAAAACCTATAGCATACACTATAGCTAAACATTCAAGAAACTTTTTCCTATCAAATATATAGACCTAGGGTGCCCTAAAATATAAATTAATAAAAAAATTTAAAAGTTAGACTATAGAAAGGGATTTACAACATAGATCTATGCTCAAGATGATAACTAGTAGTGAGCATAAACATAAATATCCAATCAACGGGACTTGTAAGACATATTACTACATTTAATTAACAAGAAAGAGCAAAAAACCACATGTATTTTCATTAATCTTGAAAAAGAAACATTACACACATTAGGTAGCAAGCATGGTGAGTTTGCTCTTTTGACAAAGAAGACATATAAACATGATCTCAAAGCTTACTAATGGATTCACAACTTTAAGCACCTTAGCAAGTGAGATAATATCAACACACAACAATTTATCCTACAAACTCTTTTAGAACCCAGACTTAGAGAAAATGGACACCTAAAATAATGATCAACAACCACCTTAGAATAGAGAAAAAACCTTTACATTTATACAATTTCAAATATAGGACTATGGGTCATAATTTTTAAAATTGTAAAACAAACTCTTAGGTCTACCAAGATGCTTCCAACAAGAATATACCCTTTACCACACCTAAGATATTCATCCATTTATAATAAAATTCATTATTCTAACTGTCTCTACAAGGAATAGTGAAGATTTGGAGCATGTCATTTGATATGTTGGCTGAAAATACCTTTCACACGAGAGAGAAAGATGATATTAATTTGAGGAGCCAAACATATTTTGTTATTATGTGCAATTTCTTGGAGATTCTTTTCTATTAAATGATGGAAAATATAGAATCTTCTAGACAATTTCCCTTCCTTTATGCACAGCATGGAACAACTTACTTTTGTAATGATGACTGGAAAATATTCTTGATTTATGGTTGCCTAAATATCTTCCTAGGAGTGGTCCATATTGATCTCCCAAACTTGTAATATCTTTTCGATAGAGGAGGTCAGAAAAACAAAGTAGATATGTCAAACTTAGGATAAAATAATCTTTTTACCCTTTTGGATCCAATCTACTTTCACACATATTTTCCCATTTTGCACTTTTGTCTCTTTTAATACATTTTTCCTTTTGTGAAAATTTGATTTTTGATGCATAAATGTGTTATTCCCACCATTGATCTATTGGGGAAATTTTGGCCCCACTTACACATCTACAAATTTCCAAGTTGCACCTAGCACTTATAATCCCCTCGAGAAGCTTCCCCAAGGAGGTATTCAAATGAGAACATGAGGGGTTAGTAAAGCCACATTAGATTATAGTGTAATGAACACGTAATTTTCACCCTTTCAAAACTCCCCATCATATAGGATTTACCGATGATCTACACAAAGGTCATTAATCATATGAACATAAGCCCTTTGGTACTCTATACATACTACAAACATGTAAAATATTTGTCTTGAAATCACAAATGGGCTTCATGCATTGTCCAATCATCAAGGTCACATTTTAAAAACAATATTTGACATATTTGGAAACCCACTCTCTATTTTGAATTTGTACTTTAGCAAAAGTGCTATTATCTCCTTACCATGGAAAGTTAGTGACATCATAACCATTTGACCCCTTTGTTATTCACAACATTCTTAGGAACTAAATTATGAGCCTATGGATAAGGGAATAATGGCTGCTCAATAAACCTATGCCTTATTACTATAAAAGTGTCTTTAAACTTCCTATGAGATCCCATGGTTCATTTGAAACTTGCCTATTCAATCCACTTTTCATTGGTGAAAGCTCTATGAAATAATTGGCATAAGACCATTGAATATAATGTGTATGTGCATGTGGAATTCACCATGTCACACTCTTTTTTATCTTAAAATGTGACCTTTCATCACCCATAAGACATGTATCACTTTCTTATGGGTTTCAATCCCTTTGATGAGTCAACTCTCTATCATGTCATCGATTATGTGTATGGATAGATGTAAACCATTGATACCATTTTCTCTAAATCAAATGCCACTGGTTATCCACTATGGATTACATTTTATGCCCATGTGCTCATCATTATATGGCCAAGTTAACATCTTTTATGGGTATGCAACCATCAAATTTAAACCCCTATAAATAATCACCAAGATTAATTTTGACATTTGCACACCCATCATCTGACACACATGATTTTCAAATTTAAGCCCCTAATGGATAGTGACCATGTTTTAAATTTGAGTTACACACACCCATAATTAAACATTCATGTGATAATTAATGGCATCCACATGGACATCAAATTTAAACCCTAATGGATAATGGCTGAGCTTAGATTTGAAATCCACACAACTGTCAATGACATCTTCATGACCATCACATGGCTTGCTCATCCTTTTTGAAACTTACATCTTGAGTCAAAAAAAACATGAAGGCACCAAACTTGTAGGATATATTCAAGGTATGAATAACATCATTTCCATATAACTCTTTTTTTTGAGATGATTTTTAAACAAACTTATAAAAATTCACAGATGAATTGACCCATTTATTTATACATGACATGCAAAATGGCCTAGTCTAGCTAGACTTATGTTATGAACTGTTCTCAATCCTTGAAAGCTTTGATGATTTACTGAACCTTAGACCAACTTGTTTATGACCTCAATCTTCTCAGACTACATGAAAAAATCTATGATACTTCTCTCCTTGGAATGCATGTTGAATGGTGGGTAGAGGACAATGGCTTGAACTGAAAGCTCTGGGTACAAATTCTCCAAACAAATAATCTGCATTTTTTCTCTATTTAGCCTTTTGGTCTTCAAGACTTCTACCTTCATTCAACCCTTTGGTTCTTGACATTCCTTACTTATGTGTCAGTTATTTTAGGACTTTTATTTTTGTCATTTCTATATTGGGATAATTGTTCTATAAAAATATGGTTGGGAGAATTGTTTCTGACGTTTTGTCAAAAACAATTTCTCTTAAACATACTTTTTTGAGCTTTCCTTTTCAAAAATTTCATTGAGAATATTGTTTTAAAAAAATTTATAAAAAAATTTCCCTAAAGGATATATGGGTTGAATATATTACATAGAAAAATAACTTGACATTTTTCTAGGAAAATTGACTTCTATCAAGCTTTTTGCATGGGAAAAATGCCTACAAGAAAAGGAACTACAAAATTTTATGCTAAGTTTAAAACAAAGGGACCAAGATTTAATCAGACCATACTAACAAATGAAGTGGACCATGGGAATGGGCATTATTTATACCATGTAAATAAAATAAAAGGGACCAGGGTATAGGAAGTAAAAGGGGCCAAACATGAACTTTTTAACCAAGTTTTGGTCATGTTAATAAACACGACCAAGCCTTAGTATAAAAAATATGACTAAGTCCACAAAATATTAAAATTTTCCATCTTAAGATTGCTTTTAAGTCAAGGGTTCTAGGGTAGGGAAATTGGAATGATGGTTTTTCAAAGTGCATAGACATGAAATCATTTGGCTTTTTGACAAACCAAAGGCACTTGAAAATTAGAATTGGGAAAGAAACTCAATATTCATACTTCACAAGGGCCCAATTGCTTTATTGAAATTTTTGGCACTAACAAGAAGGATTTGGAGGAAGAGATTTGTGGATGGAAGAATTTGGGGGTAATTTATGTTGTTTGAATTCTCCTCTTGAAACATGGAATTCACATATATAAACCAAACAATCTTTCTTCATGTCACATTCTTGCATTGCCTCCTTTAAAACTAAAACCTTATTGGAGAAGATTAATATAATGGTTTTCAATATTTACCACATTTAATATATCCTTGAATTTTATCTTAGAAATCTTATGGAGATTTTTTTACCTGATTGAGGATACTCCCAATCAAGAAACCTACAAAATTTACCTCAACTATGCCTATAAACTCACATAACCCACATGTGAATACATAATTACTCTTTTATTGAGGTTTTTCACCCCATTGATTCCTTAAAGTTGTATGAGAGACATTGATGACATTGTATTCACTATGGAAAACTTCATTTTAGGCACAAGATACTTCATAACTCTTGCAAATGTGATTGTCATGCTCAAACCAATAAATCAGGGTTGTTTGACATTACACCAAACATGAACATGAGGAGACTTGAGAGGAAGTGTTATTTAATTGGTATAAAAGTGTTAAAGAGACCCTCTAGAAACATTTTCATGCATTGAGTCATCTTTATAACCCTACTCTAGGAGAAAACCAAACTTGATGGGGTTTTAAGTCAATTTTTCTGCTTCTTAACTTATTAATAATTGTTCATAGAGTTAAGGGGATAAACCAAAAAATCAATACCAAAAAGTAGAAGGTAATTTGTGTCCCCAGCCATGTAAAATAGATTGGGATCTAACTTTTTATCTCCTCAAAGTACTAAGTGAAAAACTATTGCCTATCTTGAGCTACCAAGAAGATCGATGAAGAAATGGAGTGGATTTTTTATATTTTATAGATTTCATATCCATTTTTTTCATGGATTCTGGTGTAATAACAACATGGGGACATCATGGAGAGTTTTTAGATTGGAAACCATCATAAACACTCTAAAAATGATCTCTAAAAACATGCTTTTCTCAAAATTCTACCTATTCTAACCTTTAGAACTACTAAAAATGGTGAACTAGGTGATTTTCCATAATCCCCTGACCTATACAAATGTGAAGGAGAGTGCAAAAATGGCTCACAAACTTATTTGCTTGTATCTCTCTCAAATGTCTTCATTGGTACATTGTAAAATGATGAATAATAGTTACAAAGTGAAGTCCAATGTTAGAAATCAATTATATAAGACATTTGGAGGGTAGGTACAGTCAATTATAGTATGATATCATGAGATAAGTGTTAGATGACTTGAAATATCCATTTTTCTAAGACAAAATGTTAAAATTTGTTCTTTACTAGTAAGTATGATTTTAACATTGAAATTTATAATAAGACTAAATTAATGAAATACCTTAATGTTGTCAAAAATACATTAAACTCTCCATATTACTTTAGGAATAATTTGAACAATTTATTGGTTCTACTTATTTAACCCATTTGGTCAGCTTTAGATCATGGTTATCTTAAAAACATCACTACCTTGTCTTCTTGAGCATCATTACTCCTTGATTTGATTTCCTAATTACCTTAACTTTGTCAACCATACCTTAAACAATGCTAAACACATAATGAAGACCATAAAAAATGACCATTAGCTGACCATACAACATGACTTGACTCAACTACAAACTAAATAACCCTATATAATGTTGTGAACTAGCAAAAAAGACACATTACCTATCAAATTGGCTCATTAATGACTGATATAAAGATTTCATAATGAATATAAAAAATTTAAGATCAATTAAATCAATGTTTTTAATGATCCTCATTAATGGTAGATAAATCTTGGATAACATCTTTGGTGACCTCCTTGGATTACATGCCTACTATGCACCTTAGACCAGTTACCTAGTCCATCCATTGGGCTATGGATTCATCTTAGCTCAACATAAAACATTAATTGACCTTAAACCTAACTACTAACCTCTTGAAACAACTAAAATAGTTGATTACCATCACCAACACAATAAGACAAAAGCAAGCACACCATAAATAAAACACACACACAAGAAAATAATAAGACAAAACATGGTGCCAAAAATCACTTACAAGAAGGACAAGACAAGAAACTACTATGTACATCTAACCTTTTAAAACTAATCCTCATAGATCAAAATAAAAACTCCTTGAGTCACTTACATGTGATTAACAAGAATGGTATACAAGCTACTAATCGGGATTTGTTCTTGATTGACTAGCTGCTTTCTTCACCACCATATTCTTTATCATGATCTCACATGGATCTACATTAGTAAACATGTATTTAACAAAGAAAAAATCATCATGATATTCAAATATTACCTAATATTGTTGTCCATGCTTGGTAATGTGAAAGAATTCTGAAATGACCATGGTTTGATTCATAAGGGGAACAACATTATCAACTTCAACTTCTATTATCTCATTAAGATCTATCTTTTTCTCACCTTGAATAGAATCATAGTCATAATTTTTTGCTACATCATGAGTTTGAAACTCTTGGGATAGCATATATGAATTTTTGGCTTGATAGGATATTTTTACTTATCATCAACAACTTCCTCTCATTCCTTTTGAGTTGTTAACCTACCAAGATCTTCAAATTCATTAAACATATCCAAGTAGGACTTCCACATGTCCTCAAAAACTCCTTGAACTTGTTAATAAGACTTAACAAGATCATAAACCATGGTATTCTCTTCAAGTTCCTTCTCATGCATGTTTTCACTACATTCATTGGCCAAGACAACAATCTTATCACTCCTCTCATGGGTTATAGGTTCATTATCCAAAAAAGAACAAATTTATTATATCTTTTACCAAAAGGTTGATTCCTCTTGGTCCCTTGAACACATGGCATGTTCAATTTCAATATTTCCATTCTCTTCAGGGATAATAGGTGTATGCAATCAAAAAAGTATTGTGTCTATGAATTAATCCTAGATCAGAAAAGATAGATCATACCTACACTTTTGACTAGGATACACTTGTTAAGCGGGAACATGACCAATATGGAGATCCACTAGACCTAATCAAGGGATCAATTTTATCACTTGTCACAACATATCATGCTAGAAAGGGTTCTAAATCCTACAGTCTAACACAATCACAAAACAACCCTAATGTATTCCTAATGTTTAAAATGTTCACTCTATTCTAATAATAAAAAAATAAATCTAATCTATTGCACACCATAGCTTGTGGCACACATTGGTGGGGGGTTAGAAACAATAAAACAAACATGCATAGGGAGCTTCAATTAAATTAAGTATGAGTAACACCCTAATACATGATATATAAAAAATAGTATTGTTTAAGCCAACACTTATGCTACTTATATCTACTAAAAGAGAAGAGAACAAAGTTAGAATATACTTACTTGAATGTGAACCTGTTAAGACTCAATATATCCCTTAGACTAATGGGATTCACAAGAGGTTTGTGGTTTGTAAGGATCAGTAAGAAAGTCCAAAGAATCCAAGACTTGTCCATAGGACTATATTATCTAAATAATAAACCTAATTTAAGTTTCCTCAAGTAGAATGGTAGAAGAGTAGATTATGAATAAGTGTGAGTGAATAATAACTCTTGATTGCTCATATAAATAAAGACTAAAATGATTTTGGATATATAGATGGATCTTACCCTAAATCCTTTTGGGAATTTCATCTTTATAGGTTTGACCCAATCAATCTAGTTTGTTTTTAGGGACAATTTACTAGGTATGTGTTAGGTTGGTTGAAAGGCTAACAAACCAAGGAAGTAAAGAATAACCCTAAACTATACTAGGTCAACCCAGTCAACCCAGTATAAATGATAGTAAAAATGGAGTTTAAGATAAGAAAGGAGGAATGAAATGAGGAAATACTAGAGGAATAATCAAGGGAGGATAAATAGTTTAGGGAATGGTTTTGGGATCTGGTTAGATTTGTAATAATATGGAAAGAAAGGATAAGAATACTACGAAGCACCAAAGGTTTGACCACCCATTTTTTGGTGCACCCTTTAGGGTGTGCACATAGAGAGATTGAGTGTTAATGGGTTATTTAAAGATGTAAATCATCATTAATTGATAAAATTTAAATATATTATGTGTATATAATAGGTTGGTCAAATGATTTAAATTCTTAAATAGACTCATGACATGGCTATAGTTTGTCTTCTTCAAGTAGTATCTTTTGCCCATGATGTTCAATAAGGATAATAGCAAATGTATCTTCAAGAAGACATACCTCATGTTCAACTACAACTTGATCAACTACTATAAAGTAACATTTCTCTTTGTCTAAACTCAATCTATGAGAACTAGATTGGTCTTCTTCATCCTCCATGGAGAATAAAATCTCATCTTCCCATTCAAGGTTCAATTCATCATATCTCTACTATGCCAAACATAATTCATCCTCTTCTTAGAGGTTGTAAAATTTGATAAATTCATGTTATAGTTAACCCTCATATTCTATAGGGGTCACATGCTTTTCAATCAGGTCCATTTCTTTCATGAAACTATGGTACATATGATACCATGCTTGATCAAGATTTTTCTCTTCACTTTTTTCAATGCAATCAGTTTGACAAGAGGTTGATAGCATGTTAGCTTTCACTCCTCCATCAATACCACCTTTCTCATCATCCTTAAGACTAATTTTTTTCCTTCTTAACAAGGAGGACTACCAAAAAATATATCCTCATCATATACACTAGAAACACCCTCCTCATAGCCTTCTTGAGATTCAATTATAGTTTATTGATTTTCATTTTCAAGAATTTCCACCTTATCACCTAGTTTTGAAAATCTTTCCTTCACATCTAGATATCAATATTTTTCACTCGTCACAATTGGTTCTCCTTCACAAAATGAGGGGTTGGGAGGGTGAGAGACTTCATTGGATTACTTAAAACTTGATAAAGTGTCCTTCCAGCTTAGGATTTTTGGGGGATTAAATTAATTGAAGGATTCTTGGAGATATGGAGAAGGGAATTGAATTTAATATTATCTCCATCTACTCTTCAATAAATTTATAAAAAATTGAGGTGTCTAAAACTTCATGAATGGATGAAACTTCAAGGGTAATTGAAGATCTTGAAGAGCTTGAGATCTTTTTCGACATGACCTCCATACAGTTCTCCTTTTCTTGAATTTGGATAGGCATGGGATAAGTTTATTTATAAAGTGTATGCATGACATAACTAGGGGTCTTAGTTAAATAATGTCTTAATGATGAAATGGTCTTAGGATCTTGAATAAAAGTGGGTGAATATTGCATAGGCATATACCTTTCTTGATGGAATATTGAAATTTAGATTGGTTTTGGAGAAAAATAATGTTGATGTAGGTTGGGAGGAAACATATAAATTTCATTTTATACCTATATTAAATTACTAATATATTCTCCATACATTGAATCAGACCTCTTATTTCTATCACTTCATCATTGTCAAATGTTGGTTTTCTTTCTGAATAGATAGCCAACTAGTCTTAAGCAAATGCATGAGATTATTTATAATTTGAGTACTTTAATTCTGAATATAAGGTTTTAAGATAATAAATCCAAGTTATTCCTCTTTAAAAATATCCCTCATTTTCATTTCCATACTTATAAGGATTTGTTTGATGTCTAAGAAGTTTGGAATAAAATCAAAAATAACTTTGATAAGATTGACTAGAGGGATGGTAGGTTACCCAATAGGATAAGTTGGATTGGTAGAGGGGATATAAGGCTATTTATAACCTTGGTGAGGTTAACATGTTTTTATTTGAGATCCACTTGTGGTGAAGCCATAAATACCATCAATTTGATATGATTAATGTGAAGGCATAGAGTATGCATTTTGAGTAAAGGAATGATGAGAATACACACCAATTTTTTTATTTTAAGACACTTTGAATACTTATAACATATGAGATTCAATTTAAGTCACCATTAATACTTATATCGATGATTCTAAATCCTGATGTATTCTAGAGCATCATCAATAACTCTTCATTAGATGAAATCTTGAGTTTCATCGAGCATGCCAAAACTCTTACCATCAAAACTTTCACCCTTTAGGAGGGTGTTCAAGAATTCTCACTTTAGTGATAGGATGGAGACACGTCTATGATATTTTTCTCCTAATAAATGAGGTGAATCTATAGATATGGATATCTCCCTTGATGCTATCACCCTTAAAACTACTACTAGACTTACTAATTTCTTACAAAGAGAAAGGGATGGAAAAAACTAAAAATAAAGAAAAGGGAGGTAACACACCAAATTTGACACCCTCTAACTTCCTATACTACACTAAAAACATGAACAAGGACTGAAAACTATCACACTATCTCAACAATGAGTGTTTCAATAAAGAGGTCATTGAATTTGTATTAAATAAAATGTCTAGTTAGGAGGTCTAAGGAAGACACTAGTTACCTGTTTAAAATTTTGAACTATACAAGGCTATCCAAACTCACTATGTGACCTAAAATAACACAATTAATTGTCAAATAGGTAGGAGGGGATTGATGATAGAGAGTGAAAGCAATACTACTAGCATTCATCAATAATCACATAAGTACACTGATTGAAAGCATTTGAGAAGGCAAAAAATAACTTTATTAAGCATTGTCACCCATAGTATAAGTGTTTAATTATACATTAATTCACCATAATTATCCAAATTATCCATAAAAATTTATTCAAGGAAGCATATATATAATAATAAGGAAGCATATATATATAATAATGTGATGTGAGTGTGTGTGTGTGTGTGTGTGTGTGTGTGTGTGTGTGTGTGTGTGTGTGAGAGAGAGAGAGAGAGAGAGGAGAGAGAGAGAGAGAGAGAGAGAGAGAGAGAGAGAGAGAGAGAGAGAGAGAGAGAGAGAGAGAGAGAGAGAGAGAGAGAGAGAGAGAGAGAGAGAGAGGTATGATAAATGCATATTACAAGTGTAAAATCATGAGGAAAAAGTTAAAAATAAGCAAACTATAAAAGAGAAATCAAATAAAATATTAATCACTAGTTTCAAATTGATGTGATATTATCCCTCATTAAAAGTGGAATGGAATGACCCTTCACCTTCTTGGAAGACTCATTAACCTCATTTGAAACTGCCTATCTTGGTCTAAAATAAGTTACAAGTCTTTATATTGATATGTGTTATTATTGGTCATTTCCCTTGGATTTATCACATTATATCCTAGGATAATTCATTGTATCCTCTTTTTTTAAGGTTGAGGATCAAATTAAACCTATTGAAACTGATAGGAACTTGCATCTCATTGAGAAACTTACTTGATTCAAGTGGAGACCATGCAAACAAGTTTGTATTTCCATCCTTGGCCTAGTTCCTTGATTCAAGACTAATATCATAGCTTGAAAAAATATTAAAAACCCTATAGGGAATAATTATATCTCTATTCATGATCAAAACCATCATCAACATATATTATTTATCCTCTATTTTCTGATAGGCATAAAAGCAGTCAAATAAACCAAAACCATTCATTTATTCTATTATGTCTGCTTGAGTCTAATTAGCCATTAATCAAACTATGTGTAAAAATTTACCCATTGTTTTAAAATCATTTTCAATCCTATAATATACTAAATACACTTGGAACACCCATTTTAATCTCTCACAGTCTTCTTTTTGGATTTCATAGTCCATGTAGGCACACAATCCACTAGGATGCAAGATGAGTTAAGGGTCTAAGCCTTTATTGAAACTTTAAGATTTTTATTAAGATATTAGGGAGGATTTTTATTAAGATTTAAATTATATAAAAATGTCTTAAATGTCCCATTTATACTCTCATTACTAACTTTTAGGTACAAATGTTGAACTATAGGTCTGTAGACATGTATGCTAACAAACATATTCTTGTCTTAGCTTTGAAACATGAATAAAATTTATATATATGATAATAATATAGGGAATGATATGGTAGAGATATTTAAAGTAATTTATATTTTTTTAAATCTCCTCTTGAACCATGTTATTCACATATACAGACCAAATATTCTTTCTTCATGACATAGTACTGCATTGGCTCCTTTACACCTAAGAACTTACTAGAGAACACTAAGACAATGGTTCTCAATATATTACACTTGAAATAAATTATTTAATCTGATATTCTAAACCTTATGTATATTTATTTACCTATGTGAGTATCCTCACAATGAATAAACCTACAAAAATTACCTCAATTAGGCTTGTAAGATCACATAACCCACTTGTGCATACATACTTATTCTTTTATTGAGGTATGTCACCCCATTGATGCCTAAAATGGGAGTGATATACCTATAATACATTGGATTCATTATGGAATTTTTTTCACTCATCTCATGCAAAAGACACTCTACATCTCTTACAAGCATGACTATCATGCTTAAACCAACAAATTAAGGCTATTTGGTATTACATAAAACATGAACATGAGGAGACTTGATATGAAATGATATTTAATAGGTATAGGAGTGTTTAAGATACTCTCTAAAAAAATTTCATGTATTCAATCAAATTTATAACCCTCCATTTAGAGAAAATTGAACCTGATGGGGTTTTGAGTCATTGTCTGATTAAGACCCTTGATTCTATAAACAATCAATAAGAAGCTCCTAGGAATAATGAAATATAGATCAACACTCAGTGGGATCCATCTCATCTCCATAATACATCTAAAACCCAAGGAAACCAATCAAGATATATCCATGTCTAAAAATGACTACAATAGATATGGTAGCTAGGATGCATCCACTAGGTTTCAAAGTTTATGTTATCTCTAAAAAATATCAAGCATCAGAGGATGTATTAAATCTCAATATAATATAAATAATTAAATACAAATTCTTAAATATTTTCAAAATGATTTAAAATTAACTAATTCTTCATCTTATTTAATCTAGTTTTCTTATTTTTCTATTATTTATACACAATCGACCTATTTAATACCATATCATCCCTATTATAGTCTTGTAATATTGCATCAACTCACTTTAATGTAATCTATCTTTTTCTTTTAGATGTTTTTAACCTATTTGATACTACATCAACCCTTTTCTAACTTTATCATATGATATCAACCCTCTAGTACATAGTCAACTTCATTTAGAAAACTTTATCATCCATAGGGTACGATGCCATCCATCTTCCTATTTCTAACTAGATCAACCCAGTTCTACATAGTCATCCCCTAGTTTTCTCAAGTTGACAGGGTTGAATTTTTTCTTATTTTGTAGAGACTTTTGACTATTTACCATAAATCCCTTCATCATTTATCTATCTAATATGTTCCTACCTAATACCCTTTTCTTCCCCTCATCTACGTAAAAAAAATTTAGGGTCAATTTCAATGTATAGATTTTATGTACCATCCA
Organism: Torreya grandis; assembly: GCA_037957365.1. NCBI lineage: Eukaryota > Viridiplantae > Streptophyta > Pinopsida > Cupressales > Taxaceae > Torreya > Torreya grandis. Next base: position 1,026,850 of record JARHVA010005555.1, read on the forward strand.
GTTTTCTATACTTCACTTAATTAAAATTAAAGTTTATCAAAAATTTTGAATTAATGCTTTCCTACCCAAGTTTAACCTATTGTGATTTTTATGCATCTTCCACATTGTAGCTATTGTCTCCTCACCATGATCATTCTTTAGGCTCAAACTAGGTCTATCAAAATCAATCTTTTCATAGAATAGTAAAATAACAAATGAGTTTATTTTCACACTATTTATATTTACTATTTAATATTTTTTATCTATCAAATATTTACCAATAGATTATGTTTTTCAACCATATCATTTTTTTGCTATCTCCTTTTCAGAACCATGAGATATTCTAGAATCCTAACATTTTAGAGAATTTTTTTCACACATCACATGTATATTTTGTAAAAAAAATTAAATTTTCACTAATTTTTACAAGTTTCCCTAATGTTACCTACATTAGATATCTTAACATTTATTTCACTTCATTCCTTATCTAAAACTCTACACTAATTAAAGGTGTGTATTTTTTAATTTTTTCCTTTAATTTATCTTATTCACTTCTTACTCTACTTTATTTAGCTTCAACATTATTTGTTATTATGTTATTTTAGTGAAGAACCATCCCATGTTACACTTATGTGACATGTGATGATATTTTATTGGATCATATGTATATGCATAATATGTTAAAATGTTATTAGTTATTGATGTTTTGTCTCTTGTAGGAACCCATCAAGCTTCAATTTATCTAAGAGAATGCCTTAAAGGGTACAATAGGAAAGGGATAGAAATACCATTGGTGCTTCCCAAGTTTGTTGGCCCCTATACCAGCACTGGGTATATACACAACCATCTCCTATACACTTCCCTAAGTTATGTCTCCTTCCTTATGCACTCCTCCAAGAAATTCACTACATTATTCATCGCTTACCTAATCCTAAAACCATTTTTGACATTTAAAAAATAATGATGGCCTAGGATGACCCTGTATTCAAATTAATATTTTCACATTATGGTTATAGGTTAGCCTTGATAGATCAAGACATGTGACTAAATTTCTTATATCAGTTACTAATATAAGGTTGAATTGGGCTGACCCTATCAACTAAAATTTTATAAATATTTAGGGTTATATTCAACTATATATACACATCCATTTCATCATTTATTATGGAAAGAAGAATAAGAATATTATATTATGCATCTAGTTATCCACCATTATACTTGAGGATCACTTTTTAGGGTTCTAATACTACACTTCGAGATACAGATCTTATCTTGTAGAGAAGTCTATTATATTCATAGAGAATTTGTGTATCCTAAAAATGACTTATCGATGTTATCCTTACATACCACAATAACCTCTTGTGAAGAACCTTAAACAAGTGAGAGATTGAGGCTCAGTGGGTTTTACTTCAAAATTAAGTATTCCCAACTTTGTTTCTCTTTTATCAAAATAGATAGATTTACATTTGTACTTCTCTCTCATGCATTAAAATTTCATATACATTGTCTTGAGTATATATCATCTATTCATTTTTAATTTTTATGTTTGTTACCACCATTTTGTGCCACAAAATTTGGTGATCAATAAATTTACTTTTACTTTAATTTTCATATAGTTAGTGAATAATAGAAAACATAGGACCTATTTAGGGTTATTGCATGGTGTTTCTTGACTAGAGGCTTTGGAACCATCTTTGGTGATGTTATTATGATAATAGACTCATCAGTTAAGTCTAGTGGATCCATATTGATCATGACCTTGAATGTCTAAATTTATCAACAAAAGAAATTGTAAGTGTGATTTACGTTCACCAATCTAAGATTGATTTATAGGTCACTTACATTTTCCCTTGTATATAGTTTATATAGAGGGCCACCCCTAACTTGATCTTAATGGGATATATATTTAGGGTGACGAGAGGGGATCCCCATATAGTTAGGGAGAGAGGAGGGAACCTTTTATCACTAGATTATATTCTAAAGATGTAATATCAAAACTCATTTATACCAAATATACTATGAATGGGAACTTCACTTTATGGTTTATAAGTGTCTCTATATTTTCCACTTCTCACTATTATTTTTGTTCAATTTTTTTGACTCTTCTAACACCAACTAATCCATGCAAGTGAGACATATCATGATGTTATTATGCACCCATTCTTATGGCCATTTCTCTAATTTATCCAAGTTTTAGGAGTTTTTTGTAAGATACTTAGCCAAAGTGTGACCTATTATCCCATAACTATAATTAATGTGCATTATTATAAATTATTTATTTCTCACCCAACATGATCATATGAGTCACTCACAAGTTATGTTTTTTTTGGGTGAACAAGAATTGGGGATTAGATGTAGGCAAATTTCCTGCCAATGGCTAAAATGCTCAGTCAAATGTCGAAACCTTTGGCAATTCATACATGAGAGATTAGAAAAGAGAAGAGGAAAGTGGCCTTAGTGAATGCAATTAGTCAATAGGTGTAAGATTTTCATTTTGCTTCACAACTTTATTTTTAATATTCTACCTTCATGGCATCCTAGTATTCATACCAATATGGGATTAATATTTGTTCTATTTAGATGAATTTAATAACACATTGTGAAAACACAAATTATATGTAAACATGGAGAATTATTCATTTTATATGTAGGATATACAATATTAGGGATATATTGTAAATGTATAAGGTATAAATGTGGTCTCGACCAAGGTTAAAGTCATCCAAGAATGGCCACAATGAAATAATCTCATATAGCTTCATATTTTTTTGGGATTACAATATTTATACTATATATTTGTACTTGGTTTTTATCATGTGTCATGGCCTCTAAAACATGCTACAAAATGTGGAACTAAATTAAAGTTCATACTGGAATAAGTGCAATATAAATAATTAAAATAAAATCTCTATTCCACACCATTACTTTATTCACCAAACCTTCAACAACCATTTGAGCATGTGATATACACCTTTGAATCCACACTTGGAGCTTACTCATTCAACATGGTCATCTAATTTCTTACCATAGTGAAACATTCAAAACTAGAAACTACCTAACCTATAACATTGAAATTTATGATTTTATTCAAGAATTCAAGTATTAGAATAATTATATATTGGTCAAGGATACTATAATGCACATAGATCATAATTCACTTTATTTATTAAAAAAATCATAACAAGCTATACCAATGGTTACTTAAGAAATGGTCTTCTTACCTTTAGAACTTCCATCTAAACATGGAAAAAAATGGAAATACCAATCATCTCCTAGATTGTTTAAGTCATATACTAGTCGAATCTCTCATATTTTTAATTTCTTACTTGTGGACATAATATAAGTGTATGGTCAAAATTGTATTCTTATGACATGTATTTTTTAGATATGTATTATAACTTGCTTTGAAATAATTTAAATCAATATTTATACTTGTAATATGTAATACTATATCATGTTTATCAATTGTAAATTTTGCATGAGGTAGAGAAACATAAAATAATATGGGATGCTCATTTTATCAAGTTCTCAATATATTTTAGAGTTGAAAAGACTTTTGAAATGTTGGAAAATTATTTATTCTAGCCAAATCTCAGATTCGATGTATTCAAATATATAATGTCTTATATCATATATATAACAAAAAAAAAATTTTAAAAAAAAAAAAAAGATTATACACACCTATTCTAGTTCTAATGAGTCATCTGGAATCCATTTCCATGGATTTTATCTTAGGTTACCCTACTACCAAGCATAGTAATAATTGTGTTGTGTATCCTAAATAAATTTATAAAAGAGGAAGGTTTTGTTTCTAAGGAGGAATAAGATGAAGATCTTTCTTCCATAAAAATCTTAATGATAGATCAGAGTCCTTGCCTTCGATCCAAACCTGACTGTGGAAAAAAAGTAAAAGAGGTAGGAAATCTAAAGTAAAAAGGTTGCAGTTTGATGTTTGACTTATATCAATGGGCATACACAATGGACTATGTAAGTAATTATATCTAATAGAGTTAGGCTTGATATCATATCAAACTAATGATCATAGGCTTGGTAGGCTAAGAAAATATACGTAGATTAATTAGTTGGATTTTCACTACAATCTTGGATATTGGTTAATGTAATCTTATTTTTTAGTATTTTAGTGGTTTGGGTTATTTATTATTTTTATTCAATTACTAAAAATCTATCTAATTTTCTTATTCTTTGGTATTTTGGCAATTTTGATCTTTTTGGGATAAGTTCCTCTATTGTGCTCCAGAACCAACTAAAGCTCTTGTCAAAAGCTGATATCTAAAAAATAATAATAATATCAATTCTATAAATATATAAATTTTAATTTTAGTATATTTTGATTGACTTTAGAATCATATAAGATATCTTTTCTGATAGATATATAAGGTTCTTAAACAATTTCTATAAAGTGATTTGGTCTATACCAAACACAAAGTTGAACGAATCTATCACATTTCATCCATAGAAGGAAGTAGTAAATAGGATGAAAAGGAACCTTTAGAGAGTGTAGAATTCAACACACTTGGAATGAAACCCTACCTTTTTATATAAAAAATACAATATATCTCTATGCAACTCTACCACGTATAGCCCTTTTTAGGTCTATTTAGGTTTCCAACCTTTATCACCCATAGACATAGTTTATCTTATTGTGATATCAATAGTAATAACTCCTCTAACTTAAAATGAATTTTAAGAATATATTCAATTCATTTATCACATTTAAAAATAATTACAAACCTTTTTTTAACAAGTTAATCTAAAATACAAGCAATGCCATGATAAGTAACAAACTCCCCAAACCTTCCATGGAGCTGATCAAATCTAACTACATCTACAGAAGGAAAAATGAGAAGACTTGAAAACAACATTGTCTAATTTGTTATGGGCCCTATAGCATCACGAATAAGTTAGGTGATAACAATTATGAGCTTATTATTTGATCTAAACTTGGGTTACATTCATTATTCAACATATAACACTTAAACCATTACTTTCCATCTCTATTGGATACTTCAAACTATATGAAAATTCTTCAATAATAAGAGATCAATGCAGATTATAACATTCTTGTAGAATAAAATCAAGCCATTGATGGTCAGGTGAAATGGACACATTGACAATACATCCATATCTTTTAGATTGTAAAAGTATTTCAATTGTCTACAAAGGACAATGGTTTATAGAAGCATAGGTTGCTATTTTATTTACAATAACATGCAATGGGGACCAATGATATTCAAGGAGGGGGGGTTTATCTAGGGATTTGGGTCATTATATGTTTATGAAGGCTATCATTATTTCACATCCATCCTTGCACTAACATCAATAGCAATGAATATTATTTTTTTTTATCTACGTGTCATTTTTTGGATCCAATTCCATTTATGCATTACTCTATAAATCCTATAGCGTTATTACTATAATACTTAACTCATCAATAATGAAAGTTAGTGACATGATAACACTCTTTGGTTATGAACTAATTGTTATGTCGAGACAAATTTTACAATGAGAGAGGGGGGTGGAAAAGAGCCCAATGTTATGACCATGTTAGGGAAAATGGCCGATAATTTCTTTTAAATATAAATAAAAAAATGAACCTACATAATATTTTAAAAAATATATAAAAGCTATAAATATATATACAAACAAAAAATAAAAATATCTTTTATTATTTCATTGATAGCTCTTTAAAAAATTCCATTCTTTTTGTTTTTGTGATGTGATCTTAGTTTTTTACTTCATTACTTTTCTGTGAGGGAAAGAGAAAAAAATGTTTTAATAAATTTTGTTTACCACACAAATAGTCTTATTTATTAAAGGAAAAAAATAATTTTTTGATTTTGATTTATTTATTTATTATTATTATTATTATTATTATTATTATTATTATTATTATTATTATTATTATTATTATTATTATTATTATTATTATTATTATTATTATTATTATTATTATTATTATTTGTTTTTATTTTATTTTAATATTTTTAAATGATTTATGTAAGCAATTCCCACTCTATATGAATACTTGAAAATCTTAATTAAATAAATGTTTTTAAGTAATTTTGTTAAATTTAATCTAATTTTAATGTCATAAAAATAAATTTAGAAAAAAAAACATGGTTTTTTATATTAGTGATTAGCATTAACATAAGTTAACATATCTATATATTAAAATTATAATGTAATTTAATGCACAAAAATAAAATATGAAATTGTATATTATTTTTTAAAATTGATTTATTTATTTTTAAAAAAGAAGATTTATATGTTAAATAAACAAAAAATATGGATGATGTTCAATAAAAAAGGTCTATGATATAATAATATTTAATTTCAACCAAATTTTATTTGGTCATTAATTAATTTTATCTTTTTTGAGTTATATATTTATATAATATTATTATAAATGAATCATATAATTATGATAATTATATAGTATATAATTAGCATATTTGTCTTAGATAAATTTATGTAAAATATGTCAAGAGATATCATTTTTGAGGTGTTAATTCCACTTATATCACAAATTCAATATAACCTCTAAAATGATATATCTCAATGTCTTTTACATAGATTTATCTAAGATAGGTATACTAGTTATTAAATATTTTAATGGTTTTACGGATGCTTCACTTTATACCAATGTATATTAATGTGCCATAGTTGATTACATAGAATAATGAAGTTAGGAATTAGATAGACACTAGAAATCAAATCTCTTAGATATTGTATAAAAATTACTATAAAAAAACATTGTTGTTATAATTATACATTAGTTTTCATCTCTTTACTTATTTCCTAGTTATTTTTACACATTTCACTTTCATATTATCTATCATTCATAAATTTTATTATCTTCGTAACTCTCTTCAATCTATTTAATTTATTTCTCTATCAAGAATTTTCTTGAGCCCCAATTAAGAAGGGTAACTTTTACAAAGTTTCAATTAATTAACTTATTTAGGTATACATGAGGAGGTGATGGTAATCTTGAAAATTATCTCTTTGGTATAATTATCATGTGTAGTTGGATTATAGGTTGTGATACTTAATGGACATTGCTATATGTTTCATTTTCATTTTCTACCTTTGGTAGTGATGTAATATAGTACTTTAACTAATCATTATCTACTAGACATGTATATACGTGTCCCTCATTTGTGAATGAGACACACATATGTAGTGTATATAGTATTGATTATAATTTTTATTAAATGTTGGCCTAACATTAAGTTATAGTGTATATCATGAAGTGTAACATGAAATAAGTAATGCACCTTCTTTGGTACTAGTATCACATCCATTAAAATTATGCGAAGTAGTGGACTTATCCCATGAGCTGACTTATTAATGATGCAATTTGTTATGTTTAAATATTTCATATCAATCACTAATGTATGAAACAATGATATGTTGTAAATATTTTTAGTATATTTAACATTAGTAATGATTCATTTTTATGAGATTTTTTGATATCATAACATGGATACATATTTCATCATATTTTCCCATTGTATAATTGATACATTCATTTTTTTTAATTCTCTCATGATGGATTTATATCGAATAGTGTAATCTTTAAAATTTATAGACATATGTTTATTATAATATTAAATATGAGCTTATATATTCATTTTATGAAATTATCATGGCATGGATGAAGATAATGGGGGACAAAATCTAGGGAGGGGCTTAAAGGGACACTTTTTTTTTTCTGAAAATAACAATAGTTGAACTTGGATAGAGTTCTAGAGAAGCTTGGAATTTTTATTGACAATAACATAGGAATATTGATTGTGGCATTCTAAATGTAGTTTATAAAAAAAAAATTCAATACCTAGATGAAAAAAATTGTGTGAAATTGATGCATTTATGAAAATGGTTTGACATTTTTTTGTGAAAATATAAGGAGAGTACATGTGTATGAACACACCCTTTTTTTAGTAAACAAATGAATTTTTGTATGAGATTTCATATATGGATAGATGAAATATTGAATATCAGTTATGACATATTTTATTAATTTTTGAATTAATATATATTTTTAAAAATAATCTAACAAGTCAAGATAATTGGAAATTTTGAATTGCAAGTGTACAAACATAACTTTTTGACCTTAACTTCATGAAAATAGTTTTTATTTAAATCAAAACCAAAGATAAATAGATTAGTTAGGTATAAGTTTTATAAAAAAAGTATTAATGGTCATAAAGTTATAATGGTATTTATAATGATATGCATATAGTCCATAATGAGGCATGTTGTTTAGAATTTAATTAATATTTAAAAATAATAATTTAACATTAAAATAATAATAATAATTTAAAACTAGACTTTCTCCTCTACAAAATTATATTATTTTAACAAAAAATAAAAAATCTACCTAATCATATATGTGAACAAAGATGAAAAAGACTTTTGAATTTCCTTAAAACTATGTGGGCTAATCCACAACTAGTTTTAGGCTATGTTCAGACCTACACAAACCTATACCCAAATTAATTTTGGAGGGAAAGCATAAATTTAAAGATTGAAATGTTGAAAGGGTTTATTCCCATTGAAGGGTGGGTTATTAACTTTGCCATGTAAAACATGTCTTTCAAATGGCATATGTCCTTTGTAAGATAGTTTGGATAAATAAATGCAAATATTTAAAAAATTTGAAAGGAAAGGGTGCACACCCTTGTAGTACAAAGGGTGTACACCCTCTGATATGATGTTTTTTGTTTTTTAGTATTTCCTTTTATGAGTATTTATTTAGAAACATTCCCTTTGAAAGACATGTTATTCCATTTTCCATGTAAAAAAATCTTCCAATGGATGTATGCTCTTTGTAAGATAGTTTTTATAAGGAAATGAAAATATTTATTTTTTTGAAAGGAAATGGTGTAATCCCTATGCAGTACAAAGGTTATATACCATCTGGTAAGATGGTTTTTATTTCTTTAGTATTTGATTTTCTGAGCATAAATTTAATAAAATAAATGTAATAAGTTTACATTTAATTTATATTACATTTTATATTCTTATACATTAAATTTATTTTACTAAATATAATAAACTAAGGACATTACTCATCTTCAAAAAGTGATTTCATAGCTATAGGAGTTACCATTTAGAACTTAGTTTTTCAAAATCCATTCTAGTAATACTTAGTTTTTAGAATTTTAGGATTAGAAGATAGAATGATAAATGAAATTTTGAATTATTTTATGGATATAATATATCTATACCATTGAGTATGCCCCTTAATTTACCTAATTGTGTATGCTCTACCAATTTAAATTACTTGAGTAAGCCCTACCTAATTGAATATCTGAACCATATCTTGAAATTGAGTATTCCCTATTTAAATACATGAGCCATATCTTCATCTTGATTATTCCCAGGTTACATTGGGATTCTAAGCTAAATTAGGAGATCAAGTTTCATTATCATCACAAGTTGCATTACAATCCCAAGTTTCATTACATGCCTGAGTTACATTTATATACCAAGTTGTATTAGGACCCCAAGATGCATTGGAAACCCAAGTTGAATTACTAATGATGCATTTTAAAAAATGATAGTGATTATCATGGGATGTTTATTAAAATCATGACATAGATTTTAAATTATAACTACTATGGGGGGAAGGATGTTCTTTGAATTCCTATGTGGGAAAATAAATTAAAATAATGGAAACTTTGTAATTTCCCCTCGATCTAAAATCAATGTTGGAATGTTCTGTATACTCATGTTTGGAAAGAAATAATAAATGTATGAAGGAAGTTATGTTTCCTCATTAATGTGAGATCAAATATTGGTTTGAAATTTGTTTTTGCCTCAAATTTGTGTATTTTGGATTATTGGTTTAGATATCTTATTAATCTATGAAGTAAAGTGGTTTTATGTTTGGGTCATTTGAATTAGTCTAAGATTTGGCCTTGAACTACTATAAAGGATATTAGTACCCCATTCCCAACTCACCAACCTAGTAATAGAATTGATGCCATGTCTTTTGGATTTTATTGATGGTTCCTACATTTGACCTTCAAAACTATTGGATCTCTCCCCTTATCACCTATCCTATGAAAATGTAGAAGAGTGTAGTTCTTATGTTAGTTCCTCATCAGTATTAATATTTTGATGAGGAGGATTTGAATTCCTACTTATAGCCATAGTTCTTATGGTTGGGTTATTTAATTTATATTTGGGTTACAAACATTGAGTGAAAAGGTTGAAGCATTTTGGTCCTTCTCATGTTTATGAGTTATTATCAAAGAATTTTGTGGGCAATGGGTATACGTTATTAAAATTTATGCCATTGAATTCACTCTAACACATTTACTCCTTGTGTTGAACTATTTGTGATTGTTTGGGAATTGTGTTGGAAGGTGGGATTTATCTCCCCTTCCACTGTGATTATTTTCTTTAGAAGTTCTCTCTAAAACATGGTTATTGGTCCATATAGGATATGTGTGAGTATTTTGGATGCTATTATTTTATATTACATAGCTATTAATAGCTTCTAATTATATGTTAGATTAATGTATACATAAAAATAATGGTTTGGATTGATGGATTGGTTTAGGGTTTAGGCTTTATTGATGAAGGATGATGAGGGATGATGATAGATGATGACATAGTGACTAGGTAAAATGAAGAATGATGAGGTACTAATCAAGGATGATGAGGAATGATGATCACTGATGAGGGAGTGATTAGTGATGATGAGGTTCAATGAGGGAGTTATTAGAGATGATGAGGGACAATTAGGGATGATGAGGGATTATGAAGTAGTGATTAAGGATGATTAGGAATGATGAAGATTGATGAGGGTATGCTTAGGGATAATGAGGGAGTGATTAGGGATGATTACAGATGATTAGTGAGTGATTAAGGGTGATCAGGGATGGATTATGGATGATAAATAATAATGAGGTCTAATGAGGGAATGATTAGAAATGATTAGGTATGATGAGGGTCAATAAGGTTGTGATTATGGATAAGGAAGTCAATTAAAGGACTGGTTAGGGATGATTAATAAGGATGAGGGATTATGTGGGAGTGATGAGGTATGATTAGGGAGTGACTATGGATGATTAGGAATGATGATTGGAAATGAGGGATGATGAGGGAGTGATTAGGGATGATTACAAATAATAAGGGTCAATGAGGGTGTGATTAGGGATAATGGGGTCCATTAAGGGAGTGATTAGGAATTATTAGGGATAATGATGGATGATAATGGATGATGATGGTTTATGAGGAAGTTATTAGGGATTATTAGATGTAATAAGTGATGATGGAGTATGGGTTAGGGTTTATAGTTTTGGTTTTTAGAGTTTAGGGTTCAAGGTTTTGATGAGTATGGGTTAGGGTATAAGGTTTAGGATTTAGGTTTTTATCGTTTAAAGGTTTAATATTTAGTATTTTTTCTTATGTATTGGTATTTGGGTTAGGTTTTAGTTAGGGTTAGATGTTAAGGGTTTATGAGTTAGGATTTTTGACTTTGTGGAATTTAAGGTTTGAGGGTTTGAGTTTTAGTGTTTAGTGTTTTATGGTGTGTGGTTTAGATTTTATTGTTTAAGGTCTATGTTATAAGGTTTTAATATATAAGGTTTTAGGTTTTAATAGTTTAATTTTAAGGTTTTAGGTTTTAAGTATTTAGGAGTTCAGGTTTTAGGGTTAAGGGTTTAGGTTTAGGGGTTTAGGGTTTAGATTTTGTTCAAGGTTTTGATGTTTTGGGTTTGGATTTTTGTGGTTGATAGTTTTAGGGTTTATATTATCATATAATTTAATACCATTTTTGGTTTTTTATCTTTGTCTTCCTCAACCTTTATATGGTGCCACTTTTTTTCAAAATAAGTGCCCATCATTGACAATTTTATGATAATAAGACCTTGTATATCCTTCTACCCCAATTGAGACTCTTTTACCAATTGGGGAACCATGATATATACTAATTATACTTTTTAAATATTATATTAATAGGTATAATGTGGAGTGATACTCAGGTGTACCATTGAGGCTCTTATTTGAATATGAAAGTGGAGAGGGGGCTAAATATACCTGCCAATGCTTGCATCATTACTTTATGGTGTGGTATCTACCACATATGTTGTTTGTCTTAAAATTATTTAAATGGTCATAGTGGAGGAATTAATGGTAGTGGAGTATGTAAATTACACTACTAGTTGAATGGATGGCCTTGAAAAGGAAGGTGGTTTTCAAAATGATGGTTAATAAGTTCATGTGTAAAAGTTGAAAACTCTATACCCTATGTTTTAAGTGCAAAGGAAGAACTTAAAATCATGGAAATAATTACTTAAATATAAATATAAATGTCTACTTGTGTAGGGACTACCAGTCTTGAGTCTACATTAGAGTCTAGTGCCTTATCCTCTTATTTTTCTTAGTTTTATTGTATTTATATTCTTCTAAATGCAACATGTTTTGGTTTTATTTATTCTGATTCTTTGACTTCAATTACATTAACTTATGAATTTCGATCCACATATTTTTTTAATTATCCTAAGATTTTATTACCTCTAAATTATTACACTTATTCCAGAAATTCCTCACAAAGAGGACCCCCTTTATCAAATAGACCAGTTTTAGGTACTTATCTTTTGCACATCCTTGGTAGAGGCTAGAGGACCCCTAGAATTTCTATGATAAAAAGGGGAGTTTTTGAGAAGATGGGAGTTTGTTTCCTAAAAATGGTTGGAATGAGAGGTGAATGGGTAATAGCAATGGAAGGAGGGGGAATTGAAATTATACCTTAAACCCTAAACCATGAAAAAAAATTAATCCTTAACCTTAAACCCTAAACCATTGAATACTAAAACCTAATAAAACTATACCCTAAGTTCACTAAACCTCAAAAACATAGAAATCTTAGTTTGATTGACAATATTTTTCTCCATATTATCAATATCAAAAAATTATACTCTTGTAATCATATTCATAATTCATTATATTTATTAATAAGATTTTCTTATTCTTATACATTAATTTTGATGTTCCTTTTTATAGAGTTTGCATTTGGGTTTGACATGAATAATTAAGATACAATCAAGATATTTTTACCTTGCATGTATTAAATTAAAGTTTTTATAAAATTAATGGAGAAAACATATAGATAGGGTGATCCAATGGGTGTCTTAACATTTTTAAATTAATTCTCAAATACTTCTCAAAAAGACTAGTAGCTTTGATACTTAATTATTCTTCTTCATTCCTTTTATTTAGTTATATTATTAAAATTAACCAAAAATCAATTGGTATTATGTTATTTGTGGCCTATTAATCCTAAAATTATTACAAATGTCATAAATGAAACTAATTAAAATATGGTTCTACAAGGCTCAAGTTGGTAGGATTAGATTGTAAAATTAATGGGTACATATACTCAACTCAAATTTCTACAAGGTTAGGAAGAATTTATGCATCGTTACACATTAGAGATTGGATATTTTATTGTTTTAAATTATATATAGGACATATTTAATGTTTTTAATATTTGGAATAAATTTATTTGAGAAACACATTACTACTTTTCATTTTATGAAGAAAATATGTGACTTGGGGAAGACATGACCTACTACTAGGTTGATGGGTTTTAATCCACTGATGAAAAGTAACTTTACCATTGATCTAGTCTCTAAAGATGAAAATAATGATGATGATATAGTAGTAGTATACAATATATAGAAGAAACATAAACTCTCTAACCATTGTAACTAAAAAAATTTCCCTCTATAATATTATAGACATATTTTAAGTTCCTAGGTTTGGTTTCATTTATCATAGTCATATGTTTACTAGAATTTTGATTGTCATCTATACTAATTCCACTATATTCAAAACATATTTTATGAAGAATAAGACCAAAAAATGAGTTATAATAAACCTTTCTATATTTATTGTAGGTTTCTTGTTACCAAAGCAAAAAGAGATAAGGAAGAGAATGATTAATGATGATGAGGGATAATGAAGGCCAATGAGGGTGTGACTAGGAATGATTAGGGATGATGAGGGTAGATGATGAGGTGACTAAGAATGATGTGGGTTGATGATGGGGTGAATATGGATGATGAGGGAGTGATTCAAGATGACGAGGGTCGATGAGTGTGTGATTAGTCATAATGAGGGCTAATGAGGGAGTGGTTAAGGATGATTATAATTGATGAGGGAATGATTAAGGATGACGAGGGATAATGATAATGAATAAGGAACCAACTAGGGATGATATGGGATGGTGAGAGTGGTGAATGATTAGTGATGATAAGGGTCAATAAGGGAGTGATTCATGATGATGAGGGAGTGATTTTAGATGATTAAGGATGATGAAAGCTAATGATAGTGTGATTGGGGATAATGCGGGCCACAAAGGGAGTGATTATGGATACTGAAAGATGACGATAGAGTGATTAAGGAAAATTAGGGATGTTGAGGCTTGATAAAGGAGTGATTAAGGATGATGAGGGAAAATGAGGCCTAATGAGGAATGATGAGGACTAATGATAGTGTCATTAGGGATGATGAGGGATGATGAGGGACAATGAAGATCAATGAGAGAGTAATGAAGGATGATGTAAAATAATTAGGGATTATGATGATGAATGATGATTTATATGCATGACCCCCTCTTTCCATATGGTTTAGGGAAAGGGAGATAGATATATGAATAATTTCTATATGAGATTGATAATTTATAGGTTTTAAAACACTCTCATCCACCCCAAATAGTAGTGGAAGTGTCATATGTGAGTTAAGAATTCTAGAGGATGAATATTTTATATGTGACTCTAGAATAAACTAGTTAGATCATGCATGAATGTGATTGGAGTTTAAGCATGCAAAGATTGAGCCATCTCTATTAGATTTATTTTAGAATGAATGATATCTTTTTATGATGACTCATGAGTGGTGTTTCATTTATTTATATCCAAAATTAATTCTATTATTGTTATTATCTACATTCATTTCTAGTATGAGTGATTGTATCATAACTATAGGTACGTGTCATGTATGGTGACCTCATACTTACATGTAGTATTAGGTATGTGGTAAATCTAATGTATGAATGACTATATCATTATTATTTATGATATAGGTTGTATGTTACATGATAGTCATTTATGCTTAAAAAAATAAAAATTCCTTTAGGAATTCATCCTAAATCCACCTTCAAAACTTTTACAGGATTGTCCCTAGTCACTCATTTCTTTATATACCTGAGAATTACTCATCTCCTTTCAAGTTATGGATTAGGCAATGCCCCCTCTCCTTTATATATATAGGTGATAATGTCTCCCTATCCTAATTTTAAGGCATCCCTTGATAAGAACCCCTCCTTTATCCATTGATCTAACAATTCTCCCTCTAAGGATTTTGAAGCATGATAATGCCCCCTTCCTTTCAAGATATAGACTAGGTATTCAATCAGATATTAAGTATTCAATATATGGACTAGGTAAGATAGATATATCATGGATTGGATAATGGTATTTAATGTCATGATATGGCTCAAATATTCAATCAAATAGGACATACTCAATTAGATGGGACTTACCTAAGTAGGTAGGGTATACTAAGTAGACAAAGTAGATAGGGATAATCAAGTATAAGAAGGTAGGTAGGGCATAGTTAAGATCAAGATATGGCTTAGGTATTTAGATAGGGAATATTCAAGGTCAATATATGGCTCTGGTATTTAATCAGCCATGGCATGTACTCAAGTAGGTAAAGTAGGTAGACCACATACTTAATTACAAGAAGGTAGGTAGGGAATAGTCAAGATCAACATATGGCTCAAGTATCTAGGTAGGGAATACTAATTGAGATAAATTTAAGGCTCAGTTATTTAATTAGGAAAGACATAATCAATTAGCTAAAGAAGGCATGTAATCCTCAATGGTATAGATATATTAAATGTGTAACATGATTTAAAACTTCATTCATCATTCTATCTTCTAATCTTGAAATTATGAAAACTATGTATTGATCATAATGGATTTTGAAGAACTAACTTATAAATGGTAACTTCTACATTTCTATAATAAATTTTAGAAGATGTAGTGGCCCTAATTGGTTATATTTAGTAAAATAAATTTAACATATAATAATATAAAATATAACTTAAAATTATTACATTTATTTTAATAAGTATTTACCTAAATATTTATATTTAAAACTAACCAAATACAATAAGACCCTATTATAACTTAAAGGGTGTACACAATAACTCAAATAATGAATGCCCTTTCCATTGCAAATGGGGTATGACATTTCTAGGGCAAAGGGCATACACCTTTTATAGTGCAAAGGGTATACACCCTTTTGAGTGTAAAGGGTGTACACCCTTTTGAGTGTAAAGGGTGGATGCCCTTTAAAGTCCAAATGTTGTATTCCCCTTACAATCTAAATGGTGTACACTATTTTCACTAAAAAGGGTGTATGTGATTTGTAAAGGGAGTAACCCATTTTATCAAAAGTGTGTTTGCCTTTTAGTCTTAGGACCAACCTAAATAATATTTATAATGGATTTTTTAAAAGAATGACATATTCCCTTTTGAAAATGACATACACCCTTTACAAAAATGTTTTGTGTTTTTCATTATGTCCACATTTTTATCCCACAACTTTGTGAAACCTTTGTATTTGTCTTTGACTTATTAGGTTATAATTTATCTATGTATGGAAGGCGTTGTCATATGATTTTAGTAAATTTTTTGATTGGATGAAAAATTCCTTGTGCATGGTTTCTCAATCCTTATCCTATATATTCCATTTTTTATTATTTGAATCCAAAACCTTTTTGGGTTATATTTGTGTCATTTGGTCTACTAGTGATTTCATTACCAAGTGTTTTAATATTGAGAGTTACATATTTAATATGCTTTTGAGGAGATTACATTTGACATTGTAGAATCATATTAGATACAATATTACTCATGTATTAGTTATCCAAGAGGTTCCTGCTATCTTTTTTGATAGTGCTAACATGGACCTCTATAGAGGGAAAGTAGATAACACTATCTTGAGAAGTGTTAGGAATAATATCACAATAAGACATTATAGGATTAGTTAAGGTTCTAGTAAATTTTATGATTTTAAAGTGTAAAAAAAACTCTAACACTTTTGACATAAAATCTACATTAAATTTTGATTTCATAGTTTGATGTTTCAGATAACATTGACATAACAATAAGATTATAATTTAAGTTAAAATAAAATACATTTCCTTAATTAATCATGTATTAAAAAAACACACATAACACATATAATATATAATGACATATGATTCAATTCTAATTAATACATGAAGCATTAATACATATATCTATATCAATCTTAGTTCAATATATTGGGAAATTATCTCTAAACTTCATTGTTAAGACTAAATACAATACAAAATATAAATATAAACATATTTTTCTCATGGATATATAATTAATTCATCCCCATGAGATGATTCCAAGTAAAATTAATACTGCTAATGATGCATGTAGATGTTTGATGTTGTAGTATGGTTGTAAGCTTATGTATTTTAATTCTATGCACAATACTCCAATGAATAATCTTGCCAACATCATCCCTAGACTTGAACCTTGTATCATCCTCAAGACAACAAAAAAAAATAATATTTTTGTTCTTGTGAAATACTATCTATCTATAAAAAATGCTGATAATTGGAAGGGAAATTATCTGAAAACTATTTCCATTCAATGAGGTATGTAGTTTCCCTTTCTAGTTTTTGCTCTAACAAATAATTCTCTCAAACTAATTTTGTAGTGTCATTTGGAGAGGGATGAATAGAAATTAAACTATATAAGGTATTTATATCCTTGGTAACATTTTCTAAGTTATACATAATTTTTTTAATTAGGATGCCATATTCCTTGAGGTCTTTGATAATGTGAGCCTATTATTCTTGTTTAGCCCAAAATTAGTCAGCACAAGTATAAAAATCATTTGATTTTTAAGATCATAGGATCATTTTGAGATTTCATATGTTATGGATTATTTATTAAGATCCTCTTCAAAATCATCCATAGATTTAAATTCTATAAATGTTGTTAGATAACATTCTAGAGTAAATGTAAAATACGCTGTAACATATGAAAAAGCTTTCTAAAAGGAAGCAATGTTTATCTTAATTTTGTGTAAATTAAGGAAATTATCTACTAATGGTTCTATTTTTTTTAAAACTTAAATTATTCTACTATGGCTTTCCTTTTTGATTTTTTCCTCTAATTCCAAGAGTGTTTTATTTTTGATCATGTTTTGAACTAGCTCATGAAGACATTGTTCCAAATACCATTTTTCATCATTATCATACTATGGTTTAGCCTTGGAAATATTCTAAATAACCATCTGAATGGACTCTTAAGGATAACACATTTCTCCATGCAATCAAAATTTTATTTATACTATATAATGGTACCCATGTGTTTATTCTACAATAGAGCTAATATTGGAAGGTGGTTTTTGGTGCTTTGTCATGTAGGCTCTTTCATTTTGTGGGCAAACTAAATGGTGCTAATATTTTAGATTTTATATATTATGACCTTTATTTATGTGATTGATTCTTGTGGGTGATAATTTGTGTAGATACAACAGATTAGGATGTGGATGTGTTAGATTTAGCTAAGCTATCTAAATAATAGTCACGCAATGAATGTCAAATCCTTGTAGAGGCAAAATGAGAGATCTAAAAATAAAAAAATTCCATGAAAGGAAAATGTTTTCATTAACCACTTTAGAAAAAAATAAAGTATATATAGGGTGAGATTAGGTCACCAAAAAGGTAAAACCCTAACTCATAATTAAAACCCATTAAAGGTTAATGACCCTTAATGACTAAATTAACTAACCTAAGTAAGCTAAAAAAGACCATGTAGGCAAAACCCAATGGGAAAAGGAACTACACTAACACCCCCCTTAAGTGTAGCTTAGGTGAGATGAGAATTAGGCACGAACATTGAAACCCTAATGAGGTACTTGAGTATACAATGAAGAACCTCTATAGGAAGAAGAAGAAGGTAAGGCAACCCTAACCCTAATGAGAGCTCTTAGATGAACAAATTCACTCTCTATGAAGGGCTTGGTTAGAATATATGAAATCTAATTTGATGTTGGATAGTATCAAAGATAAATGACTTAATCATTGATAAGCTCTTTGATCAAGTGCATGTGAATATCTATGTGTTTGGTCCTTTGATGGAGAAATGGATTCCTATAAATATGGATAATGCTTTGGTTATCATAGTAGATGATTTTTTGCATATGAAGCTAGATACCAAACTTAGTGAGAATACCTTGAAACCATATTACCTCAGTGGTGGTATTGACAATCCCTCTATATTCTACCTCTATAGATGATAAAGCAATTACATGATGCTTCTTGCTTGACCAACTTATTAGACTTGAATCAAGTGAGAAATTGTGGCCTAAAGTTTATTTTTGACTCTAATTATCTCCAAAACAATCTATATATATGTATTGGATCAAATCAACCTCTAATATTTCTCCATAGTGTATCTAATAATTGTGCAAACCTTGAATGTAGTACAAAATCTGCTTAACTACTTTCCAATGTAATTCATGTGGCTCTTGCATAAATCAAGAGACCATGCCAACTACATAGGATATGTTAGGTCTAGCATGTGTGATATATATAAGACTACCCAAATTTTTTTGATATGGAGTTACATCAACCAATTCTATAAGACAATCACCCTCAACCTTCACGGTAGAGAATAATGGAGTAGGATCTAGCTTATAATCAACCATGTTAAACCTCACAATAAAATCAAGAGAATACTTGGATTATGATAAATTTATCCTAGAATATAATAGAATGATTTAAATACTAAGAAAGTAATGCAACAATCCCATATCTATCATTGAAAATCTATCTAAAAATGTAGTTTTCACTACTGAGATGGATGATTGTGAGCTCCCTGTAATCAACAAGTCATCCACATAGAGAACTAGGATCAACAGAGAATCATCCGACTACAAGATGTTGACATTTAGATCTAAGTGGTATCTAGTGAACCTGAATATGAGGAGAAAGGAGTCCATATTGCCATACCATGCCCTAGGGGCCTATTTGAATTTGTAGATATATTTCTTGAGTTTACAGACTAGGGAAGAATCTTCCACAAAGCATTGTGGTTTCTCTATGTATCTCTTCTTTGAGGTCACCATCTAGAAAGGCACTCTTGACGTCCATTTGGTGAACATCCCATTGATGTATTGTTGTGATGGCTAAAGTGAGTTTGATAGATGTCATCTTGGCTATAGGAGTAGATTTCTTAGTGTAGTCTATACCAGGCACCTTAGAAAAACCATTTGAAAATAGATGAGATTTGTACTTATCAATAGACCCATCTAAACCATAATTAGTTTGATAAACCCATTTTCAATGGACCAATTTTCTTCCTTTGGGAAAAGGGACCAAGTCCTATGATTTATTCTTGATTAGGCAACTATACTCCTCTTGCATAGGAAAATCCCATTCTCAAATGTCAGATGCCTCATGAAAGGTTTGTTGATTTGAGATAATGTCTAGGTAGGCATGTGAAGCCCCTTAAAAATATAAACATGTCTACCTTGTATTTGATGGATATCCAACACATTTTACAACACTTTTAAGTGTCTATATAGCCCAAGTGGGACCATAATTATATGAGATTGGAGAATCAAGAGGTGAGTCATCATCATTTGAAGTGTGAATGTGATATGGAGGAGGAGAATCCTCATCACTACTCTCATCACTTGAACTTGAAGTATATGTAGATTCATCTTGATCATTAGGAGGATTTTTAGGTGGATCCAAGTCACTGTCTAAGGTGGAATCAATGTTGAGTAAGACTTTTGAAGATTTTGGAGTACCAGTAGTGAGTTTAAGTGGGCCCTCTTAAAATCTAACACTCCTTTCAATAAATAAATCATGAGTTTTAGGATGTAAGAGTTTGTTTCTCTTAGTACCCTCTACATACCCACAAAGATATAAGACTAAATCGAAGGGTCTATTGGCTTGAATTTCTTATTGGGAACATGGGATATTTTTAGTGATCTAAACACTCAAAAATTATCCACTATGGGCTTGTGACCATCCAAAGATTCAAAAGGAGTGATTCATTTCAAGGCTTTATGTGGAAAATACTTTTGAATGTAGCACACATAGTTGATTACTTCAGCCCAAAGCTAAGGAGTAAGAGATTTTGATTAAAACATGTAGTTGGCCATTTCCTTAAAAGAATGGTTCTTACATTCAGACACAACATTATGATAAATATTCTATGGAACTATGTGTTGCATCTAAATCCCCTCTAACATGAAAAAATTCTCATCCCATTGGTAACATACTCCCCACCATTGTCAATGCTTAAGATTTTGATGGAACAATCTAACTTCTTCTCCACAAGTACCTTGAAGTCCTTGAAGTGACCAAAGACCTCAAACTTATTATTAATAAAAAACACCTAGGTGTACCTTGAAAAGTCATCAATGAATGTGATCATGTATCTAGTCTTATTGAATGGGGGTTTTAGAAATGGACCTACTATGTTACTATGGACAATTTCTAGCTTCTATTCATCTCTTCTTGTTTTACCCTTATCATATTTCTATTATAGATGATTACCAAGAATGTAGCAATTACATAGGCCATCTAAAATTTTGACTTTAGCAAACCCTAAGATCATGTCATGATGACTAAGTTACCCCAGGTAATGATATTATAAATGGCCTAACCATTCATGCCATAGTTTGCTCACTCCATCTGCATGAGAAAGTAGTGCAACTGAGTGATGATGGGGAAAATTGTGAGAATTTATACAACCTAGACTAATGATTGGCCTTCCCATAATCCACTATGGTGTCACTATTATATCTCTTTGATAAGTACTAAATTAGATATGAACTCAACTTGCTTCCCAACATCTATGTGAGTGATTAGGTCCACTAAAAAAGATCTATGGATAGTGAAAGAACACACAAAACATCATTAAAGGTCATGTCACTTACTTCAAACAATACTTTACCACTAACTTCTATCAAAGTGTCATCACCCATGAGAATTGAAGTCATAGAATATGGATCTATTTCTGAAAATAGATCCTCTGAGGAGGCCATGTGATAAGAAGCACCCAAGTCCATAACCCAAGTCAAAGGCTGGGAAGCTACTAAAACAAGTGCCTTACCCTTAGTTTTACCCCTTTTGTTATATTTAGCCTTTATATAATATTGTGTATACATGTTATGATTTGATGATTCAAGAACATTGATGTTATTCTTTTCAAACATCTGAGTCGAGGTGTCAATCTTCTTTTTCATGCACTGAGATTCATCATTGCCAAGTTTATTACAAAATTTGCATTTGATTTTCTCCTTTTTATGTTTCCCACTTGAGGAGGACTCTTTTGAAAATACATTAGGATTAGAATCTAATTTTTGATTGTTCTTATGCTCATTATCTGATTTAGACTATTTCTTCTCTTGTTTGCCACTACTAGAAGGCTTGTTCTTGTCTTGATTAACAATCAAGGCATGTGATTTTGAATAATTAAGTGGACCCATTTAAACCAAATTATTATACTCCTAAGTCACATTGACAATAAAATCATCAAATTATGTAATTTTCCAAGTGGATCCAATTACAAATTTAGTAACATGAAATGTAGAGACAAAAACTAAATAGTCATGACCCAGTTTTACAAGCATAGATAAAATCAAATGATCATTTATTTTTTTAATGCCATATTATTTCAACTATAGTCTCAGTGATTTAAAATTTGTAAATAAGTCTTGTATGGTGTCATAGTCACCTGGGTTCAATGTGATGAGCTCATTCTCTAGCTCATGACCCCTCATGATGTCTTACATTCTAAAAAGCTTGTCTAGGATGGTCCAGACTTTGTTGGGAGTTTTTGTATATTCAACATGAAATAAGAGGTTGGGAAACACTTATAGGCATAACAAATCATAGGCCTCATCAAATTTATTATAAAACTTAATCTTTTTTTTCATCTATATATGGCCCAGTTTCCTCACCCATAATGATCTGATAGAGTCCTTTACTTCTCAAGGCAAGTTGCATTTCAAACTTCCATTTGAGATAGTTAAATGGTGTGAGTGGTTCAATGTATAGATCCATTAGTGTATATTAGATTGAGATAATTTATATAATTTAAATGAAATCAAAGAATAGATTACATAGTACAAGTACCCCATTGAACTATCGATAAGACCCCCCCTTAAGTTATAAAAAATAGGCTCAATATTAGACATTGAACATTGTTAAGAATGCATCTATGAGTAATTAGTGTGAGATAGTATGAGAGGGACATCAAGAAAAATTGATAATTCATCCAAGAAGAAAGGTATAAAAGGTTTCAAGTGAGTTTTAACCCATTACACCATGGAAAAAATGTTTGCTATAAAGGTCCTAAAATATTATCACTAATGCATAGAGTTTGAAAAAATATGTAGTTTAAAAAAGAAAACACCCAAAATGGAACTATGGATTGAAAGTTATGACACTTACAAGTTCTTACTTCTACACATTCCTAGACCCTTCCATCCAAGAATATAAAAATGACAAAAATTTAAATCTATTTCTTCGTTACCTTTCACCTTAAGCCTAAAAGCTTCTGGAATGTCATAATGGAAATGAGCGTCGGGCTTGTGGGGAGGATGACTTACTCATTCAAGATTCTAGACAACTGCTACTCAATTTTTTAAGCAACTTTAACTTGAGAACTCAGAGAAGTATGTCTCCTTATAAACACTGAATAAGTCTAGAAATTGAGCTTTTGAACAACTTTAACTTTAATCTTTCAAAAAATTATAACTTCAAGCTTTCAAACAATTATAACTTTAGGATTTCAAACAACTACAACTTTAGGCTTTCAAAAAATTGCAAATTTGAGCCTTCAAACAACTACAACTCTAGAAATTAGAGAAGTCTCCTTAGAAACACTGAACAAGTCTAGTAGTTAGGGTTTTGAGTAATTTCTCCTTTAGGCTTTTAAACAACTACAACTTGGGAACTTAGAGGAGTAAGACTCCTTCAAAAACCCAAATCAGTCTCATAAGAGTAATCTAGGGTTTTAAGACTAATTTATTTAAAAATTAATCACCATTAGCAAAATTAAGTAAATAGTCACCATTTGAAAACCCAAGTTGGTCTACGGTAGTGTAAACTAGGTTTTTAGACCTGCTTTACTTAACTTCATAGATTTACAAGTAAATCAACTCCATAAGTCTGATGACTTCTTCAAGCAAGTTTTTGGGTTTCAAAAGTCTAATTACTGACTACCAATTTCTTCCAAGTTGTTGGGATTATTAAGTTTGATTGCTTAAGTCACCATATTTATGGGTTTTGCAAGTTCTTTTACTTGTTCATATAGACGTCTATCAATAAGAAAAAGAGGTTAATTTTTGGAAATTACATAAACTTTCTCAAAAACATAAGAGAGACCCATTTTATATCTCAAAAAACCACAAATAATATGTAGGTGGATTTTCATCAATGGCCTTTTGACATGATTTTTGAGGTAGTTTACAAAAAATGTCTCAAAGGTCAAAAAATGTGGCTATATAGAAGAAAAAATAGCAATGGAAAATGTAGGAGGTTCATGCTAAGGAGACAAATGCATGAGGCTATCAGGATTGCTCTTATATGATGTTATATTTAGACAAGATCTTTGAATAGCGGTCACGTAATGAATGTTGAATTCTTGTATAGGCAGAATGAGAGCTCGAAAAACAAGAAAATTTGATGAAAGGAAAATGTTTGATTTAGCCGCTTTAGAAAAAAAATACATATAGGGTAATATTAGGTCACCAATAAGGTAAAACCGTAACTCATAATTACAACCCATTAAAGGTAAATGACACATAATGACTTAATTAAATAACCTAAGTAAGCTGAAAAGACTATGTAGGCAAAACCCAATGGGAAAAAACACTACACTAATAGGGTCTTATTGTTATTTGATGTATGTAGGGGAGGGAGGGTGGAGTTAATTATTTTGGGGGGGATGGATATCATAATTTGGGTTGCTTGCCTCCTTAAAACTTAGTATTATTTTTATTTTTCTAGGGATTGTGTTGCCACTTTTTTTCTTTTTCTTTTTTCCTATTATACATTTTTCTTTATTTAATTTATCCTTCTCTACTATTTATTTTTATGCTATTTCATTTTCAATCCTTTAATTTTCTCATTTTTTTTCCCATTTTTTTCCAATATTTCCTCATGTTCCTTTTTATTTTTGCCTCTAGTGCCTCCTCAAAATTTTGTTTTTATGAGGCTTATTATTTTTCCTTTTTTCCATATTTCATTTTTTTATTTATTCTTCACTTCTTATTCTTCATTTTATTTATTTTATATTTCTATTTACTTTTTTTCATGTTCTTATTTCCATCGTTTCTATTTTATTTTCCACATTTATTTTGCTTGTAGTCTTTGTAATTTTGTGAGTGGCAGGAGTGAATCCTATTGTGTTTTGGCCAATGTTATGGTCATGGATGTCTCTAATGTTTATATTATTTCAATTTATTTTTCTTTTCCATTTTCTTGTTCCTCTTTACTCATTGTATCTTCTATTGTTGTCAAAGCCTCCATAGTTTCTATTTAACACCCCGATTCTCATTACTTTTCTTTAGTGTCTAACACATTGGTGGATGTTTATCAATAATTGTATCTATTTTAAAAACATTGAAGTGTACTCTTTTGAATTTTTGTTTCTCTATTTTATGTCAATTCATTACAAATGGTTTTTCTTTAAGGTGTGTGTGTTTTATTTTTGTTTCTTTATCTAATGGGTAAAATTGAATATCTTGAATCTGATATGTGGAAAGTAATTGTACTATTTCTTATGATTGAACCTCAAATTGGAAAGGTATAGTATGGATAATTAGGATTGAAATATTTAGTTCAGGTCTATCAAGTTATTATGCAGACTCCTTTTCTTATTTTACATGGATGTTGCCTTGTGGTTTTTTGCATGTATCTACTAGAAGTTACTCTATTTTAACATTAATTTTTTGGGGAATAATCTTCCAAAAGACCTTTGGGAATGTTTTGATGATGGTATGCCATTACCGACATGTTCATCTAAGACTTCCTATGCAAGTGGAGGGATGATGTCAGAATGAAACTTAAAGGGATGCATGCAAATGAAATAAGTGTTTATTGTAAAGAATAAATCATTGGAATGTGTTTTTCATAGAAATATGGGATATGGAAATGAATGTTTCCCCTAAACTATGTATCCATATTAACAAGGTTAAATTTGGTTTTTTTGCTAATGTAATACATATGTATCCTAATTTTGTATCCTTTCAAATTATCTAGATCCCACTTAAATTTACCCTCTACCTTAGGGGGTGTATGCATATAACACAACACTAATAATATGATTATGGATCCATAAAAAGAACCATGCTTACTTATTTTAATATTATCAACATTGGTGTTAAACTAATCTAAAAAACATTAACAAAATTTAAACTTGTTCTTGAAAAAAATCATATCAAATGAAACTATCATACTTTGAACTTATGGCTTCCTTGCTATTAGACAAATAGACCTTCCATAAAACTAATTTGATTGTTTACCAAAGTAACAAGTTTTGTTTGTAACTATTGTGATGCTTTTTTATGTACCCATAGGAACTAGGTGGTACCATTCCTTTTGGTAAACCTATTCGTATCATATTTATTGATGTTGTGTCCCATAAATAGTCAAACTCATCATTTATTATCTTCCTTATTAATGTGATGTATTTTCTCCAAGGACATAATTTTGTTGTGAAGGGAGCTTAATAATATTTTTATGGTGTGATCAAAGAGGTATAAATTTGGAAACTTAGCCCATGTGTTTAATTTCATTTGCAAAATTAATCTTACCTTGGTGGTCCATTACAATGTGTAGATTTATATGAACTAATGAATAAGTTCATTTAAATCCACCTCTATATTTTTATGATTTATCTCTATAATGTTCACATGGATGTATTTGAAGCTATCCTCCAAGTGCCATAATTTATATGGAAAGGACTAAAAGGATGCTTAGGGATATACCATCAAATCTTTGAGTGGAACACGGTTAAATTTAAGAATCAAGATCATCCTGTAATCGATTTTATGTGGATTTTCCATTTTTTATTATTTATTTATTTTATAGTTGAAATTTTTATGTCATGGAATGATTTTTGTATAGATTTAGTGCTTGAAAATTTGATCTAATTTAGATAAAGTGATGATCATTATTTATAGAGTTTATGTTCTAATACCCTTCCTTTCTTTTCATATATGTGGGTGTTATTTATAATCTTTCAAAATATTATATGAGTCATGCATGTGATGGTATATTAATCTATCATGTAATTTTTAGGGTGTTAACTCTTACTTTTTTATTTAATGTATTTGATATTTTTCAATTCTTAAATATTTCTTTAGATAGTTTTAACTCTTCAATAATTTTCATTTAATTTTTTCCTTCTCCATTACACTTATCAATATATTCATCAATTATTATACTTATATTTATTTAGGGATTTTTAGCATGGTCAACTAACTTGATACTTAGATGTATTGCATAAGATGTCTCATAATCCTCATTAGACTCACCCAATGTGATGTTTAAGACCAATGATATGATTTATGAAGTTTCCTTTCATCTATCTAATATTTAGGAATTTATAACATGGTCAACAACTAGATAATTAGACATCTAGTGAAAGGTATGTCAAACATCTCACTTGAATTTCCTTGTTCAATTTATAGGGCCCATGTTACCCCTCATGACTAATTTATATTTTATCATTCCTCAAGTTGTTTTCCATTTATTAAATTGGGGTTTTTTTTTTGTTTATTTATTTTCCCAAGCAATCATTTACTAATATTCAACTTGGGATTTTCATATTTTTTAATATATCTATAGATTAATATGTTTTCCATTGTATTGTGTAGTGTTTTGTGGAATGATATAGTTCTAGGTAGGCTCCATTAACAAACCCATATTTATCAACTCATGATAATATTTTAATTTTTACCATGCTAGTCGGTATTATTTTTATCACTATGTAAGTTTCTACCCATATGATTTTCAATTTTCTTAGTTTTATATATTTACTATCGTACAATAATACATAATCTCCATCATGGAATTTTTCTTTTTTTAAATTTATGACATGCTAGGATTTTTGGTGTCTATCCTCCTATGCCTGATTATACAAGTTTATAAATAGTCTCTCATTAAATTTTTATAGTTATATAAATGGTTCATGAATGAACTAATCCTCATTAATTATGAATGGCGCAACTTGTCTTAAACATGGCACAATGAATTTCATTTACTTCTAACCCATTAACTAATTATAATGGGTAGTAATTTGTTAGTCATTTATATGTTGTTTAGTATGTCTAGAGTACCACAGGTATTTTCATGTCCCAATCCATGACATAAAATTACATTTATTAATTAATAATTTATCAATAAATCTATTAAAATATTATATTGTTTAATTTGATTATAGATGGTAAGATGTAATATTATTATGGTTAATCAAGAATTGTTTTAATAATTAGGAAATGGTTGATTTCATGAAATGTTTTCTTTGAACACTAATGATACTGAATGGGAATTCAAACCATGTAATGGTATTTTCATATATGAAATTTGTCATGCCCTTTGTTGTGTCATATTTCTTTGTCATGACTTTAACCCATCTCATTAATTTTTTTTTTGTTATGATAATAAACCTAGTTTGAGATTTCCTAGTCATGGATTTAGCTATGCAATAAATCAATGACCCATTTCTCAAAAGGTGATAAATAAATAAATGGTCTCAATGGTATTTCATATCTATAAATCATATTTACCACTCTATGAAAAATGTTAGACTGAAATGAATAACAATGAGAATATTTGAATATGGTAGGAAACCATAATTTGTCTAGTAATACTTTCATCATAGTTTATTCTCTGCCATTATTACCCCCAACATTTACTTAATGGGATTCCTTGAGTATGTTATTCCATTCATGTTGCAATACCACTCATCTTAGTATTTCATCATTCCCCCTTTTATATAATGCACCATCAATAAAAGTGAAGGAAAGACTTAAATTATCAACCTTTTCATACCCATTTTTTGAATATTCTTCTAGGAATGCTACTATTTTAAAAAATTGCGATATGGTTTCCATGTAGTTAGGAACATTTTTGGCTCTAAATATATGGGCACCTAGGAATTCATCATCCATCTCTCCATTCTATATTCATGATTAATAGTATATGACATCATTAAGTTTCCTTCATTTAATAGTAATAGTGAAATCAAACTCTTTATATAACATCAAACATCTACATATTGGGCCTTGAAGTATTGGTCTTCTTAAAATATATCTTAGTGAGTTATGATCAATGTAAAATATGAATGTAGTTGAAAGTAGATAGTGTATAAATTATTTAAGTGCAAACATCATTTCCAATTATTCTCTTGTTATATTAGAGTATTTTTATTCTTCCTTAGTCAACTCGTAGCTTATCAAAGATATGAGATATTCTGTATTTCCATGTGGTTTTGATAATACCACCCTTATCACTACCCATGAATCATAAATATATACATGAAATGGAACCTTCCATTTTATAAATATTAATATGGGTGTGTTTAGTATATTTATTTTAAATGTCTTGAATGTATCTTGATACTCTTTAGGCCAATCAATTAATTTATTAATTTTCTTCAATACTTCCTTTATAATTACACTGATCAAGACAAAACTTGTAAATTTTTGATTCTACCTTGTGTAGCCTAACAATGTGCAGACCTATTTTTATGTTTGGAGTAATGGAAAATTAAAAATTATAGTCATTTATAAGGGATCAATAATTACTCCTTTCTTATTAATAATGTGACCCCATAATGTCCTGAACAATGTAAATAATATGCATTTATATAGATTCAACACAATCTATAACATGTTTCATATTTAAACATTAGTATTAGTGCTTGGATATGATATTTTAACAATCCTTAGATAATATGACCATTTAAATATACTTCCATAAAACCATGTATAAAATATTTAAAAGCATTGATAATGATTGAACTAAAAATAACTATGTTGTTTATAAGTCAAAATGGCAATGATATGTACAAGGATAAACCCCATTTTGTAGAGAATTGTTTTTAGTTGGTCATTATTATGAATTTGATCCTAGATATATCCATTGAATCAATATATGAAAGAATATGCCTCTCTCCACTTGATATTTTCAAAAATTTATGTGAATGGTGTGGGAAAGGGATCATGGATAACATCTTTATTTAACTCCCTAAAATCAAAACATATTCTTATTTCATCAGTATTTTAATTTTACACTACCATCAAAATAATTTAGTCCACATCATATACTAGTTATATGATGCATGTGGGTAACATTTTATCAATTTTAGTCTTGACTTTGATCTTCATGTTATGGTTTAATCGATAGGGTCACTTCTTGATAGGTTTGACATATAATTTTAAATGTATTTTCATGGTTCCTGTCATATGATTAATGTTGTATATTTCATTAAAATTATTTAGAAAGACATCTTTATTTTATTTAACAATTCTACCATATTTAAAATTTTAGATTCTTCATATTAATCCCCAACTCTAACTAATTTGGAATCTAATTCATGGGATATATTTTCTTGGTATATTTTCAATGGCTAATAAAAACATTGTGTCTTAGCTTCATAAGTTTCAATCCATTATATTTCCCCTTGTTGGATAGTATAATTGGCATTTATTGGATTTCTATCTTTTTATTTAAGTTCACATGTTTTTGTTTTATAGGATAATTTTATAATATTTTGATATACTTTATATAGAAATTGAACAAATTTTTTATTTTCAATTTCTTATGTTATTGGATACTTCCTCATATATATTCTATCTAGAATCTCTATGGATTATCTATTCTCTCTTTTATTTATTGTTTGATGTTTTCCAAATTGAGCTACGATGTCTTCATAAAATGATATTATAAAATGTTGGATTTTTAACAAAACATGACATATTATTGTATATGAATCTCAAATGTTAAATGTGTAAAAAAATCATTGAGGATATGATCCCATCTCTTGGTCTTTCCTCATGTTGTTGGTGCATATACCATTCCCATTATATATTCCCCAAGGTCTAGTTTAAATATTGTTCTAAGATTTTTAGGTTAGTTTATCCAATCTGTCTCTAATATGTCTCACATCTATTGATATGTTGATGTAGACTTCCTTTTCCTATGTATTCAGTTAGAGTCTTAATCTTACCTTATTCTTAGATGTACTACACATCAATGAGAATGATAAGGGTGTTTCAATTACTAATATATATAATGACATTTATGACTAATGTATCATATAAGACTTTCATTCATAATTCTTCATTGAGGAATAATTTTTCCATTTGTGCTTTATATTTTGACATCCCTAGTTTTCAATAATTTAGGTATGTTAATATATGATGCTCCCTTTCCTAGCTTAAATTATCTTTTTGTTTGATTATGTGGGGTCTCTATTATTTTTTTATTTGTCATTTCTATCTGATATAGTATTACCTTATTTTCTATGGCATCTTTAGTTATTGTCAGTATGTATTGTAGTGTTTATTTTCCAATTCTTAAAATGTATTTTTTTATTCTTATTGTCTTTCCCTTATTTTTTACTAGTGATATAATTTTCTTGTTTTGTGATATATTAGGTATTTATTAATTTTATGGCAATGTCCCTTCATGTTTAGATATTACACTATTTTTTTATATGCTTAGTTTTTGCACTATGTATTATACAACTTATGGCATAATTGACTTGTTATGTGGTATGGTTAATGCTTGATGTGATAAAGTTTTTACAGTTGTAAATATGTAATATTTGTTTTTTAGGTTTTTTATATGTTATTTAAAATTATGAATGATTCATTGTTTTTTTGTATTATGTATTACATCCTCATCATAGTCCCATGTAATTATGGTATTGTAAAATGTTTCTTATTCATCTTTTATTATTGAATTATATTTACAATTGATTTCATATTCATCAATGGAATAATATTTTTCCTCATTTGATTCTTCCCTTTGAGTTGTGGTTGATGTTTTTTTTTGGTCAATTATTCTTAAGTAACAACGTTTACAAACTCTTATTTTTGGTGTCCCATATAATAATGATTATACATCCTCTTTGATTTCATACTCAAGTAATTTAATTTTTTTAAAATTTGTCCTTATTAATTGGGATCAAACTCACTATCAAAATGAGGTATTTATCAATGGCATAAATCCCATGGAGAGCATATATATATTCATCTTCATCCTTATTTTTTAATATATATTTAGTCTAAGTGATACTCATGCTAATTTATAATGAGACTTGGGCCATGATACCATTCCATTAAATGGTTATCTCTCCATCATCACAATTGAAAATAACATTACAATCCAAATATTATCCTAGCAATAAAAGTATGTAATATGGTGGGAATTTGGAAAAGCATTCCATTCTCTCAAAATTGATGGTTTTGCTTATCCCCATAAAATTAAGTTACATCCCTTTCAATACTCTTTTTAATAATCTTATTGGTTTTTTTAAGATACTATCTACCATAGAAACATCATAATAGACAAGATATAATTTAGGTTTGCCTATGCTTCTGATGCTCTTTCTAGCATAACATTTACATCAACTCCCAAATCAATAAAAAAATTTGTAAACCCACAATATTTTACCTTGACATCTAAATATAAATCTAGTTTTTCCATTTTTTTTTGTTTGAAAAACATTTTTATTTTTATATTTCTTTTTTTCCTATTATTTGAACATGATATGTATGTTTCCATTTATTCTAATACCTAAATAGTTATTAATTTTTTTTCTAACAATGATTGCTCAATTATTATTTTGATAAATTTTATTTTACCCCATCATCTATAATTCCTTGAAATATGTTTGTTTCTCCACTTCCTAGTATCCTAGTATATGGTTATTTCCTTGGTAACCTCTAAGGTGTCATCCTTAGAATCCTTTGTGGTAGACACCTTGATATCCCCATTGATATCCTCCTTTATAGTTTTTTAATCTTTTTGGGAGGG